>JAVYIG010005786.1:65000-129676 GCA_035222895.1 Strongylocentrotus droebachiensis
TGGGAAATAAAGAAACAAACATAAAAACAAATGCCCTTCACGAAAATATAAGACATCACTCCACAATTATATCGAACTCTCAACAAGAAAGGAGAATGACGACAACGACAATAAAAGTAACATTCCATCAATGAGATAATAACATGTAAAAGATGAAAGCAAGTGACTTTAAAACGAACAAATAGTTAAAACAATATATGGGTTGTTGTAGTGGCGGATTCAGAGGAGGGGGGGGGGGGGTGGGGTTGTACAATTCACCCATGCTCCCTTGAAGCCCAGTGTGGCATATTTCAAGAACACAAAATAAATAATTTATCCCCACCAAACCCCTTAAAATTATACAAGAAGGAATCTGCACAATCTGATAGCATTTAGGGGTCAACTTAAAACAAAAAGGTTTCGCCCCCCTCCCACCTTTCTCGAGAATCCTAAATATGCCCTTTATGGTTTTGCCCTGCATACCTGCTAACCCCGAAAGTGAAGTGAACATTGTCTCCGTTTCCTGGTAGATTCGCACTGCTGAACTGCATCTTCAGAATAACCTGTCCGCATGAAAAGTGCAAATTAAATAATAAAAAAGGGAATATAGATATATGATTTGTGTTTACTAATGAATACAAGGACATCATACTTTTTGCCTACGTATAGACTTTTCTTATGCTTTAGATTAAACAAGAAAAGTCAATTTAAATAGATAGCAGTTATATTGTACATTGTGTATGTTTGATATGTTACAGTATACATGTATATAAAGGACCCCTGTAGAAGGAAGGGCTAACAAAAAGGAAGGAAAAAACTATTTACCAGGTATAACATTCTATTGGACCTATTCATTCTGTTTTCTTTTCCCTTTAAAAGTTAAACAACTGGTAACTGTCAGTGTATTCGTACACATTTTGAATATTCTTTTCTTCTGTTGTGTCATTTTATTTTAACAAATCTAGAAAATTAGATATGCCTACTTTTAATAATTATCGTTAACCAACTCGATAAATATATTTTAACCTTTTATTCTCAGGGCTGAACGAAGAAAAAAAAAGGAGAAGAAGAAAAATAAATTAAAAATAAATAAATAAATAAATCATTTTTTCTGGTTAAATCCATGTACATGTACGACAGTTGTTTCATATGTTACTTAACTTAACAAAGCCAGACTAATGACAACTCGGCACCAGAATGACCTTACGTTAGATTTGCACAGATCTGGTAATTTCGCTGTATACATTTAATCCAAATATTGTTTGAGCTTTATACATACCGTAGTTCCTGCTGTAAATGGATTTCCTACATCACAACTTATCTGTGATGACTGGACCATGCTAGTACAGGTCACAATTTGGTCCTGGTGAGAGAAAAAGAAGAAACAAAAATAGTACCAAAAGCATTTGTTTGTTCAGTGTCTGTGATATGGTGTAATATTAAAGCCCTACAAAGAGTGCGCTTCAAAAGATCAAGAAGTGCTTTAAAAAAAAAAAACTTTGAGTGACCGGTTTTACCTTACACAGTTTCCCCAAGAGATTGTAGTGTTATAAAAACCGTTGGGAAAACGGTTTTGAAATTTCAAATTCCAATCATAAATATCTTGATAATCAAACATGCGGTTTATAATTGTGATTGCAGCATGATCCAGGATTTTGTTAAGAATCTGAGGCAAAGATATTTCATCCCTTTAAGAATATCAATCATGAACGTATCTTTAATCCAGTTGAGGGAAAATGCGTTGTTTTGATAAATATTTGATTTATAATTTGGTGCACAGTACAACAACGAAATACTTCAAATATGATATTATTCATGATTTTGAGACTGTAAGTAATAAACAAAGACTGGATGATATTCAAACGGCCAACTAGCACGAATATAACAATTATTCTTCATAATGAACTGTGTATTGTGACGCTCCAGATGTTAAACACACATGAGCAGTTTGATTTTGAAACTTACCGTTTGTACGCGAGTAAATCCCGCATATTGTAACTCCTGTGGTACCTTTACAGACAGCGTGGAGAGGTATGCATCCTCGCCATTGTTTTCAATTGTGACGTCAATCGTTATCGTCTCCACGGATCCCACTATCAAACTCGCCGTATCCCTTTAATATATGACAAATCGAAGATTGATTACGATACAGACAATATATCAAATGAGTGGCTTTAAAGTCTAATGCCTTAAAGCCCCACTGTACTACTTATAGTTACTTGCGCCCTCTATATAGCAAAGAATGCCTAATCGGTACCTATTGGTCCCCCATGATCCCCCTTTTCTTATGTTAATTGAGAGCTGATTTGATGAGATAACCACCTGTCGGTGACCTTGCAGGAAGGTCTAGTCCTCCTTGCCAAACTAGTGCAGACGGGCTTTAAGAGAAATCTATACTCTAAATTCTACAATATAAACATTTAAAAAATGCCGAGACTGGATCGTTTTCATTGATGCATGTAACGGAGTGGAATGTTCATCTATATATTTGATTATTTTTTCTTTCTTGATGACCAAACAGTTTATTAATTTAATTGGTAGTCTTACTTAATGTTTCGACTGATTCTGGGTCAATCAATTGAGGAGATGACCGAAAGACAAAAAGTTGTAGACTTCATAACATTGCTTGTCAAAAGAACTTCAACAGTTCAATAAAATACGTCAAATAATAGGTAGATACATTGATTTATTGTGGTAAATTACGTATGCATATTCTGTTGAATCTTTCTTTTATATATGAATTTCTTATTTAGTTTTGCATTACGCGATAATTTACACGTATCAACTAATGCAATAGAGACCCCCAAAAATGTTCTCGTTTTATCATCGTATTGCTCGTAATGTAGAAGACATAGGATGCAATAAAATTATATTGATACTTACGTAGATGCCCGCACGCTTAAATCTGGAACACAAGTTTCGTTCATGCAGTTTCGTTCAATCGGTACCTTCAGGAAATACAGGAATGAAAAGGATACATAAGTTATTTGTTTTGAAACATACATGTACATGTAGAAGCACATGGATATTTATCTTTCGTAGAGTAGGCCTACATCCTTTGCAGCAGATAAAGGTGATGTGCAAAGGATAAAAAATAATGTGTATGTGTAGTTTGGAACCCTTAAGATTAAATTATAAATATTTTGTTATTAGAAACAAAACAACATCTCAGTCACACCCTACACATTGACTCCAAAGCGACCGATTCTTAGCTTTTTGGGATAATGTAATTTGTTCGGTCCGTCTAATGTTGTTCAGGTGTCCGTCCCGTTAATATTACTGGGGTATAAACAAAAAGTGGAAACAAGGAGGTAGAATAAGAGGGGGGGGCAGAGAGGCATACAGACAAAGATACGCATAAATGAACAAACATGCAGACTTTGACAAAGACATACAATACAATTACTTACTGAAAGAGCTCGAAAGTTGTCACTCGATTCGTCCAGAATGGGCAGTATCTCACCCGGAGCAGGGCTACTGTCCGGTAGCCCGAAGCTAAGAGATACAGGGATAGGGGACAATTTGTCCACAATCGTAGGCTGTTAGCAGAGAAATGAAAAGAGACGTTATTCAGATAATCATCTTGCCATATCAGCCGTTTAGCCTTTTGACATATTACAAAACACTATTTAATCCAATGGCCCGTATTCTGAAGTCGTGTCTAACTCCTGTTTAACTAAACAGTTGGTAAACTTTATTCATGACTAAGTTAGACACGACCTCAGTATACGGGCCATATTTTAAAAGGGAGTGTATTCTACTGACACTACTTCAAACTTACGCATACTGCTTACAATGTCCCGACGTGTCGACTAAAATTGGTCTGACACTTACAATTATTTTTTATATCAGGCAATTATTTCTTATGACTTTATACCTTGGCGTATGCAGTGAAAGGGTTGCAGTATTCCTGGTTCCTAGTTAAGGTGACCGTAAGGCTCACGCTGGGCGCGTCACTTCCATTCAGGTCAAGGTTCGCCCGTCGCGTTGACTGTCGATTGTAGTCAAGGGACAAAGAGTAATCGAAGTCTAAGAGAAAGATATTAAGAAAATAATTGTAAAAAATGAATTATTGATAATATACTAGAGTGTGAACTAATTGCCTTTACAGGTGATTAGACCAACACAATGACATAACGTGTGCAACGGGCATGAACCATCCGAATGTGACTTTAATCAATTAAATATATCTCATGGAATTCCACAATTGGAAATCCATTCGAGCAAACTTATTAATTTCATTGTCGAATCATTATTTCTCACCCTAACTCAGTCAAGATATAATGTAATCACACTCATTTTGAATGAAAGATGAATAACCACAGAAATTCATTATCATCTTAATTATTATAAAGCAATCAGAAGAAAAAAAATTACAAAAAATACAAACAACTTTACCGAGATTCGCAGGCACATTCGTTCCGGAATACCTGATGCAGACTTCGAAATCAAAACTGTAAAATAACGAAAGATAATCATCTTTACACATTGAACAAAATATAACTCACGAATACACGTAGATTGCACAATCTGATGTCACTTACTTACCCCACTGCAATGTAATAATAAAAACAATTTCCTTCTCGCCCATGGAATAGCCTATATTTGAAGCAATTTAAAAAAACGAATGAGAGGTGTACATGGGAGAATCTGGCCTTGCATATGTCAAGTTTGACGATCTTATCAATATGACATCTTGTGCCGGAAATAAGAGGAGCTGGTAGGCACCTGATCACACCGACCTCGTCAAGTCGCTGCCATTACATCAGGAATACAAGACTCACAGCTTCTGGCTTTCGTCATCCTTCTTTTGGAGAGAACAAGACGTACGGGTCTTTGATTTCGTCACCCTTGGTTCGAGAAGACAAGACGCATATATTCTTGATTTCGTCACCATTCCTGATTCCGTCACCCTCCCTTGATTCCAGAAAACAAGACGTATAGATTTTGGCTTTCGTCAACCTTCTTTTGGAGAGAACAAGACGTACGGGTTCCTGATTTCGTCACCCTCGGTTCGAGAAGACAAGACGCATATATTCTTGATTCCGTCACCCTCCCTTGATTCCAGAAAACAAGACGTATAGATTTTGGCTTTCGTCAACCTTCTTTTGGAGAGAACAAGACGTACGGGTTCCTGATTTCGTCACCCTCGGTTCGAGAAGACAAGACGCATTTTTTACTTGATTCCGTCACCCTCCCTTGATTCCAGAAAACAAGACGTATAGATTTTGGCTTTCGTCAACCTTCTTTTGGAGAGAACAAGACGTACGGGTTCCTGATTTCGTCACCCTCGGTTCGAGAAGACAAGACGCATATATTCTTAATTTTGTCACCCTTTCTTCGAGAAGACACGACACTTAGATTCCTGATTTCGTCACCCAGCCTTGGTTCGAGAAGACAAGACACATACATTCTTGATTTCGTCACCCTTTGTTCGAGAAGACACGACACTTAGATTCATGATCTCGTCACCCTTTGTTCGAGAAGACACGACACTTAGATTCATGATCTCGTCACCCAGCCTTGGTTCGAGAAGACAAGACGCACATATTCTTGATTTCATCACCCTTGGTTCGAGAAGACACGACACTTAGATTCCTGATTTCGTCACCCACCCTTGGTTTGAGAAGACAAGACACATAGGTGCCTGATTTTGTCACCCTTTGTTCGAGAAGACACGACACACAGATTCTTGATTTCGTCACCCTTGGTGCGAGATGACAAGACAATTGTCATTTGAAACTTTTTATTGTAAAACTACATTGTATAGTACCATATCGACACCCAAATCACTCACCTAGAGACCATTATTCCACTGGCCGTCATGTGATTGGTATTTTTGAGATCAATAGATTCTGTATTCGAGACCAACGATCCCGTCACGTGAACAACTGGTCTAGATCTGAAACATGGAATGGAAAAAAATTTATATTTAAATATAGTCTTTGGGTAAAACTCCGAAAACGGACACCTTCCCCTTTGATGATCCACTGGCTTCCCCCAAGTAAACAACGTCTAAAAATACACCCTTTTTCACATTTTCGGCTTAAAGTATCCCCGATATCTGATCTCTTTTTCTCTTTTTTTCTCATTGGAATATTATATTATTTGAAACTGCCAAGTTTACAAAATTCTCGATCTGACTCCACTTTTGTTAATTTTATCGATTGCTTGATAAGCAATGAAGAATTTAAGCTCCTAAAGAGAAAACGAATCTAGACTATAAAAAAGAGAGATAACAAGAGAGAAAACTAATAGAGATATGTCTAGCAGAGATAATGCTTTCTTACCTCACAAGTACTACTGTCGATGACTTGTAAGCCCCTACGACCAAGTCTTGAATTGTGGAAGGAAAAAAGGATAATATTTATTTATTATGCATAAGAGTACTACAACATCAAGTCATTACAAGACGCCAAGTTTTGACAACCGTTACAAACTCCATTTAAGAAAGATTTCATCAGGAGCTCATTTTATGCATACCCTCCAAGAAATAAAAACAGTTTTCCTATCCATAGATTTGGGAAAGTTTAGTTAACAAAACGGTGAATCAAATGATGATAAGATTTTTTGTTTTCATCGTGAAATCTTTGATTTAAGAACTGTTATATTCAATTCAATTCAAGTTAACATTAATTTTCCTCCATTCCTTTTTTTCTAAGTAAAAAAAATACCCAAGTAACATTTTTGACAAACACAATGACATGAGCAACGGTTTTAATAAAGGGAAGACGACGTATTTCGTAAAAGCAACCGAATTATTCATACACCTTGTAAATGTAATGTATTATGTATTTTTCGTAACTCAAGAATGAAATATAGCCTGGTTAAACTAGGGCCTTTGTTGAATACTTTGAGATGTAAGTTTTAATGTATCACTTTCTCAAGAAACATAAATCGGGACAAATCAATTTTCAACAAAATTAAAAGATAAAAAAGACTTGGTAAGAGTATGAATAAATATGCTTATATTGGATAAATAATAGAATACAAGTATAAAATATCAAAAAGAGGAATAGAAGAAGAAAGGAAAATACTAGAAAGAGCAAAGGGAGTAATAAAAAGAAGTTGAAAACGTACTGCCACAGATTACATAATCGCAAGCCGAGTCATATGCATTCTTATAATGTTATGATACTGCTATATTATATAATCGTCACTCCTGTTATACCTGGGTACATATTATTATCCATGTCCATTCCAGCTGATAGCGATGATCCAAATGTGTTGAGGCTTAGTCCGAAATCAGAAGGTTCGAGGCTCTGGGGAGCAATAACAAATAGCATGCAAATGAATAGGTTTATTCGTGAAAGGAGTGGGGGTGGGAGAGGGAGTTAAATTTAAAACCACAAGACGTGGGGATTGGTTCTCTGTGGTGACATAGACGCATTGTCAATGCTGCACTCTGTTCTATCTAATATCTAAGTTGTAGGAAGGGTGGGGAGGAGGGGGGAGGAGGGGAGGGGCACATCCCCACCCATCCCTCCGTACTCCTGACGCCAGTAGATATTAATAATATATTAACTTACTTGTGCAAACGTAGTAGATAGACCCAGCCGACCTTGGCTGTGGTAGATGTACACTATCCCCTCACCAGTCTTGCCACCGTAAGGAGCGCTGACCGCTAAGTCTGTATGAAACAAAAACAATGCATGAAGGATTCAAAAGTGATACTTCTACAGTGTAGTTTACACCAAAATGTCTGTAGACTGACTTGAGAGGTAGGGGGGCATTAATCCAAATTTGCTGTCAACAAAGCAAAAAATGAAGACGAAGAACAGAAAATCTAGACAAATAACCGACATGGGTCTAATTTTGTGTTCATCAACAACTAACCAACCAATTATTAAAACGAACAAACAAAGGAATCAAGAAATAACGGCAGGAGCAACAACGCACAAAATTAGCCATCCATTTTTGCGATTTGAACAAATTACAATGTGCCGACAGAAAATACTCAAACAATCAAAATCCGAGAAAATTACCGTTGTATCCATCTTGGTTAACATCGCTGAGGGCCGCCATACTAAATCCGAATCGAGCACGAACCTTGTAACCCTGGATGGTCGTACCCTCGGAGAAACCACCCTGGAGGGGAAAGAAGAAGAAGAAGAAGAATATAGAGAAGGAAGGGGTTTAAGATGGAGAGAAGGTGAATAGGGGAAGAGAGTAGGCGGGGGAAGAGGCGTAAGAGGAGCAGGGAGAGGAAGAGGAGAAGAAGGAGGATGGGGAGGAAGTTGATAAGAAGAAGGCCGGGGGTGGGATGAAACGAAAGAGAAGTAAGGGAATGAATATGAAGAGAAGGAGAAAGAGAACATTTCGTTAACAAATAAAATCTGAACGAAAATACAATATCCTCAGACAGATTGCTGTAGAAATGCCATACGACAGAATCGGATTTCAGTGGGGGGGGGGGGGGGGGCACCTGACCAGCCCATCTTTTAAATATAAACCTTAACCTTTAGTGCATTAGAATTTTCCCCTGTAACATTTTTCTTGTGCACCCCTTTTCAAGTTTTTAATAATCCTATATCCCAAAGAGCTTCTGAATATGTGAAGACATCTTTCCGTCGGAGATTAATCACAACTGTGCCCTAGTCTTTCTAGATTTCTCGAGCCACCACTGACATTATATCTAAATCAACGATTATAAAGGTTAAAAAAGACCATGTTAGTTTGCGCTTTATTATTTCGTAATCATCCTTACGTTTTCATCATTGTAGAAGATCCTCACTCGACCGATCTCCCACCCGTCAGTCGTCTTCGACTCGTCGATGTAGAACGGTGCACTGACCACGAGATCCGTGAAGCCGTCATCATTGAAGTCAGATACGACCAGGGTGTGACCAAAGAAGGCTCCGGTCTGACTGCCCGTGAGATTCAGATAGGCGTTCATTGTCGAGTCGAAGATGGAAACCTAAGAGGCAGAGGTTTCAAGATAAATTAAAGCCGAGTTCTCGTCATGCCATTACAGTTTTAAACAATCTGAACTGTCTGGAAGTAATTTGCAAAGGTTGATCATGTAATAAAAGAACGCCCTTAAGAGGACGTCACACGTAGCAGTCCACTATGTCGACGTGCAAATCTAAAAGTCCCTAATAGTGTGGTACGGTATGCCACTAAAACAGCTCCCGTAGGATTTTTGTGCCAAAGTTGATTTTTTTGTTGTTGCATTTTTGGATTTATTGGGTCCAAGCTATCAGAAATTAATGGGGTTCAAATTTTCCCGAGGACACCAAATTTCCATATAGCGCGTTATATAAGCCATTTTGGCGCCCAATGTGGACGCCCCAGGAAATTAAGGAGGGGTCTGAAAATTTGAACCCGATCATTTTTGGCCAATTGGGACCCTTTTGAAACCAAAACAGCAACAAAAAAAAAATCAACTTTAGCACAAAAATCCTACGGAATTAAATACCATACCGCACTATAATGTCCGATTTTGGACAGCTGGTAACGTCAACAGTCTCTGTATCTAGGAAGAGGCCCAAATAGGCCAATCAAATGAGTTTCCGATGTTTAAGCATCTTTTATACCATTAACAAAAAGGTATCAACGGTTTGATCTTTAAACCCAAAGTTTACATAATTTCATACATACATGCTTTCTGATTGCACATTTCTTTGTGGTAAAATGCCAGCTGAAAAATTCCTTTATTGTCATACCCATCTAAGGGTGCGTTTAAGCTTAAGTTTTGAAGGCAGAATGAGCGATTTGTAACGCTCATCGTAATCGCAGTTCCACTGTGTACTGTTTATGCTCACTTCTCTGGCTCCTCCAGGCAATTCTCCCTGGGTGGCCTTAATTGGCCTTGAAGCTGGATTCGCAAACCTGCACTGTGCATGCTACGTATACCCACTAGAGGTCAGTGCGTTGACCCCATTTAAACGCGTTTACAAATTGTAAACGCATCTTTTTGTGAGTTTACGATCGGCGATCGTGATCGCCGTTTTTCGGTGATTCTACAAAAGTGAGCATGGACGCAACCGTGTTTTAAACTAAACGCGTAACAGATGCCTGATTCTGGCCAGAAAAAGTGAAGCATAAACACGCCCTAAGAGACCTTCATGCACTATCTATGATTAAATCGTTCAAGCATGACAGAGATACCGTGTTCACCTTTGACAGAAAACATCATCAGTTTGACTTACTATGCCGACTAGATTCTGGGCACGAGGTATTCCTACTGCATACTCCGGTCTGGAATCGCCTTTGAAATCACCAAAAGCTACTGCATAGCCTGATTGTGGAAGATTATGTTAATGTGTAATATTATAGTATTAATGACTGCTTTGAGAGAAATAGTTGTTTTTATACGCTCAAGGGAAGGTTAGAATTGTGCTATTACCATGGAGGCTGACCAACTATTTTTAATAACCATGGTTATTAAAAATATTGAAATGTTTTAAGCATGGTTACCGAGAATTTTACAGGAACAGTTGAAGTTTATGAATGCAATTTCGACCAATCAGATGGCTGGATTACTTAAGTGAGGTATATAATTACAAATATTTCCTTTTCCTCTTAGCCCTAAGATAGTGAGCCACGGTTTAATATTCGATAAAATGTTTTAGGATATAATTATTTACATTTTTAGGAAAAACCTTAGAGCGGCAGCGTTCCAAATTATTTACTGTTAATAATCAAAGACATAAGAAATAATCAAAGTAGATCAAGTAGTATTCACCATTACAATTACGATCGTTTGCAAGAAGAATGTGACATAAGATAATTAGATTAATTAATATAATTGTACTCTTATTCTTTTTTTGTTCTTGCTTACAGCGTAAAACTACATACTCTTTCAAGACGGTCAAATTGTGTCGAAATGTGACAACGCATATTTTTTTTATGGCCGACCCGACTGGTAAGACGGACTCTTAAAATATTTGTCGGAATGAAAGGTAGAAGGAACTAGACCAATATGAAATCCGAGAACCAACTAGTGGGAGGAGAACATGATGAGTTGGAATGGAATGACGCTGCACATTTGTGCTCGTCTGGCAGAGAACAGATATTTGTTGTTGTTGTGTGTCCATGACTTGTACGTCTCTTGAGAGACAAATGCCAGTGTATGGTGAGAGCAAACCATGGCATTAACATCCTGTCATAGTTAAAGGTAATACAAAGTTTTGGGAAATTTTGAAAATTGGGTGGATAGTGATTCTTTACAATTGTGATATATTTGGATGCCCCTGTGGATGTATTATAAGCACTAGACAATTTAGGCCTTAAAACGCTTTTGCTTTCGAGAAAAATTGAATATAATTTTGAATTATATAAATTTTGAATAAATTTCAAATAGCGCCTACGGCCGTATACTAGTAACTGCGACCATGAAAATCTCAGAACATGTAGTTGTGATATCAAATTTCCAAACGGGAATAGCTAATCGGTCGATTTTAGTCAAGAAACATTGTTTTAGAGCTTAATTAATATCTTGACCTTGAGAGGGAGCTATACAACATAAAGTGTTTATTATTTACAATTTCATAACTTTAGGTTCGATTTCAACCGCGACAACGATCAATGAATATTGTAGGATCGCATATGCTTCCAATATGTTCATTTGAACCAAATTCATGACCCCATACTAAAACTTTGTATTACCTTTAAGTCCCATTTAAAGTCGATCTTAGTCTTTGTGAGACACTCCCCTGGATAAATAGATGAAATCATAATCGACCCTATTTGGGTTTAAAGAAGGAGGACAGTACAAACCTCGGTAACTATCGTCAAAGTACACAGGTCCCTCGTTGGTTCGACGTTCACTTTGAAGATCTGTACCTGTCACCCATATTTGACCTTGATAATAAAAGACGAGAAAATACAAGAACAATTACAATTGTGTCGGGTACATTTATCCAAATGTAGGCCTACATTTCTTTTTCATTTTTCATTTTTCATTTTTCATTTTTTTTTTTTTTTGGGGGGGGGGGGGAGGGGATTCTGCGGATCGTGTATTTCATCTTGCCTTTGCTCACTAGATTCTTCTTGCACGTTGCCCCCCTCTCTCTCTATCTCTCTCTCTCTCATTCTCTCTCTCATTCTCTCTCTCATTCTCTCTCTCATTCTCTCTCTCTCTCTCTCTCTCATTCTCTCTCTCTCTCTCTCTCTCTCTCCCCCTCTCCCCTCTCTCTCCATCTCCCCTTTCTCTCCATCTCCTCTGTCCTTCCATTGCCCACCCACTCGCTCCAACTTGTCCTTCTCGACCTTCACCATCCTTTCTTAGTGTCACATGGGAATCCCAGCTATACAATTTCCCCATGCATTTCAAACAAACATTTCCTCGTTGTTTATCTACCTGTGAATATCGTTATAAACCTCCCCTTTGGGCATTGTTTGAAAGAAAATAGATTTAGGGTTTTCTTTTCATTTTCTCCTGCTTACCTTGCCAAAAGTAACTTCCGGGGGCGCCGATCAAAATCTCATCCTGTTCGGGGGAAAAACAATAAAAATGCACATTTATTGGATCATGCTATATATTTGTTATGAATTTGAAGCACAAGAAGTACGATCGAATGTGATTGAATGGCAACATTCAATGTCCAACTTTTTGTGATCGTACATGTACGTACTGCCGATTTGGGGGCAATCTTTAAGTTTCTCGTTTAAAGTATATGAATAGTTGAGTGATCTATTTTACAGATTTCACTTGTGTGTGTGTGGAAAATATCACTCTATATCATTTCGTTTTACTGATCGTCAACTTGCTCGTGTGTTAATAATGTGTGTTGGTTGCCTGATTCTGGTACTGTAATTGTATGCATTCCAATATTAATCTTTCTTGTCACCTGACCAATGCAAGCCACATTAAAACAAACATATAAAGGAAACTTACGGACGTAATATCTGCTGCAATTCCTGCCTCGCAATGGGTAATGCCAAATACAGATTGTTCGCTTTCTGAAAAGAAAATGACAATAGTTATAGTAATGGTAGAAGGATTTGATCAATGCAAATTCGGATGATCCTGCTCATGATTTCTTTCATTTTTTTTCTGGCGATTTGTAGTTTTGAATATTACGACACATAACGGTCAGCAGCAAGTTAAGTTTAAAAATGTTGTTTTACTAGGTTTTCGAAATTGAACGATTCTCACAATGCCCTTACTTTCCAATTTACTTTCAACATGTTTAACGGATTAAGTCAAATTTTAGTAGGGTGCCACTAAATGTGTGTGTGTATGTTTGATGGGGGGGGGGGGGGGGGTAAAGCAAGTCAATTAAACAAACTAAGAAAAAAGAAGAAGAAAAAGCAATGTTCTCGGTGAAATACAACAGTAGTGGTGGGTGGGGGCAGCGGGGACAGTCTTGTCCCATGTACCCCTCTCATCTACATCAACAATTTCTGTTAAAGCCCGTCTCCACAATTTTAGCCTGGAGAGATCAGACCTCCCTGCAAGGTCACTGACAGGTGGTTATCTCATCAAATGAGCTCTCAATTAACATAAGAAAAAGGGACTATGGAAGACCAACAGGCACCGATTAGGCATTGTTTGCTTTATAGAGGGCGCAAGTAGCAATTAGTAGTGCAGTGGGGCTTTAAAAGAAGGCATTCTTACCGATGCCGGAGCGGCAGGGTTCATACACCTCTATGTTGGTGAAGTCAGAGTTGGCAAGGAAGCACCCTCCTATCGGCTCTCGGGCAGTCTTTATAGCATCTGCTGGTCTGATAAACCACGTATAGAGCGGGCGACATGCCTGCCAAAATGAAAGTAAAGTCATATTTTCTCAGTGATGGTAGCTATAATGCTCCACTTCCCCAATATCTTTCATCAGTTTCTCCCATGATTGAGGTACATTTCATGACATCGTGTATTTTTTCCATAAAAAAATCTTCTGCCGTAATATGTAATGGCTTATTTCAAGCTTATCTGCACTAGTTTGACCAGGGGGATTATACCTCCCTGCATGGTCACTGACAGTTGGTTGTCTCATCAAATCAGCTCTCAATTAACAGAAGAAAAAGTGAACCATGGAGATCCAATGGTCATCGATTAGGCATTGTTTGCTATATAGAGGGCGCAAGTAGCTATAAGTAGTGCAGTGGGACTTTAAGTTATTTTATAATGTAACTGCTAATCGTTGGGGGTCATCGACTTTTATTAAGCCCCAATAATTATAGGCTCCCAATGATTCTTCTATTGGTTCTTCTCTGTATACAAACTCATACAATGTACCTTGTAATTTACATTTTGAAATGCTTTGTATACATTTTGATGTTTATATGCCACACAAATAACCTCTCTGTGCTACATTGTATTTATCACGGTATAGATAAACCAATTAAGGCTTTAAGATTGATTGAAAGATGATTAAAGATAGACTGGACAAAAAAATGTCTCTCTTATACTCTCTTAAAAAAAAAGAGTGAATTTTCAAGATCACGGACGTCACTCCTCTGGAGAGAGAAAATAGAGTGAAAATAGAGTGAAAATTCACTCTTTTCTTTTAGAGAGCACTCTAAAATCAATCGATTTTCACTCCTAAACAAGTGATCACGGACGTCACTCCCAAGAAAGTGAAAATAGAGTGAAAATTCACCCTTTTTTTTAAGAGAGTACTTAGAAACTAATTGATTAAAGAAATATAACAATCCGATCCAATCCAATACATATATGATATAGCGCCTTTTCCTTGCAGTTACAAAGCGCTGTACACACACTCCATAATATATTGGTATATTAATTAAAAGGATAGGCATTTTATGTTATCAATTTAATTATACGTCGGACGTAAAGAAACATCAAGGAGAACCAAACAGAATTTAGGTCTGGGTTATAACTAAAGTAGACAATACTTCAACCAAACTTAAATTTAACTCGCACTAATCGATTAATCATTATGTAAATGTGAATTTACCATACAAAAATGTTTAAATCTTACTGAAAAAACACACAAAATGTTACCTTAATTCAAATACAGCATAAATCACATGTGGTTACGAAAAGATCTAGCGAGATATAATTGGTATTAAAGAAGCAAACACAAAATCAAGTTGCTTATTTAAACTCACCAATATGTTTCCATTGTCCCCGGTACTTTTTACGGTTGCTCCTAACCATTGACCTGATTTGTCTGCTATCTTCGCCCCTACTTCATTGACGTCAGTACCTGGAAGATAATTTATGTTTTAATATTGAGTCATTGAGCTTATTAAAAACATACGACAACATCATGATTTGTAGGCATAAACAATGTTATTCCATGCGTAAGTAATAATCAATACACTCATCTCCGTAACTCAATTTGAGCAAGTAATCAAATGGTCGTATAAGCATTGACTTCTTGCTTCTGCTACGAGTTCTAATAATCCTCCTCCTTCTCCTTCTCCAACAACAACAACAACAACAACATGAACAACAACAATTACAGCTTTATAAATTCATATTTTTCTTATTTCTTATCGGATTTATTTACAACTGTCACTGTCGTGTTTCTAACATTAGTTTTATAAAAACCGACTAAATATCAGGTGCATTTCCCTTTTAAAGCCTATCTGCACTAGTTTGGCCAGGAGGGGTTAAACCTCCCTGCCTGGTCACTGGCAGGTGGTTATCTCATCAAATCAGCTCTCAATTAACATATTAAGAAAAAGGGGAACATGGGGGACCAACAGGTACCGCTTAGGCATTGTTTGTTACATGTATATAAAGGGTGCTAGTAGCTACAAGAAGTGCATTGGGGCTTTAAAGCTCCTCCAGCTCCAATAAAAGTTTAAAACAAATAAATTACCTAATGAGTCAAAGACTGAAAGTTCTTCACATTCTCCCGGGTTTGTAAGGGGTGTGAGAGGACATCTGAAAAGAGCGCCCCCTCGTGTTACATCCGGCTCAGATGTTTGAAATCGCGGTGCACCAACGATAACCCTGAAATGGCAATAAATGAAACAAGAGAAGATTGTAAAAATATAAATGTTGCATTTTTCCTTCTGTATTTTATGATCCACCGTGACCTATTGGATGTTATAGATTTTTATCTCGTGTACTCGTCATCAGACAACAAATGCACTGTAAATGATCATTTTCATGACTCGCACATGCATTTCAAAATTATAATGTACCACGATAAAAGTTGGGATATCAAAAAACTAAGAAAAACGAATGCGCTTTACTTAAATTACATAATAGAACATGGCATAAAAAATACCGCTTGAATTAGAAATATAGATTAGCTGTAATTCATATATTCCATATACAAAATAACCATTGCAATAAACTCGATTATTACAAAGCAACAAAATTTCTGAATACGAATGTATGGTATTAGCCAATTATGAAAAGAGGTGGGATTTCAATTTGTTCCTAAACAGGTCAATATTGTGCTGGGAGCGAAGAGTACATGGGAGAGAATTCCATAATGTGGGGGATTTAAATGAAAAAGGCTCTATATTTCCAAATTCGAATGTATTGGTAGTAGGCAATTTTGATCCTACATCTAGGCAATTTTGGTCCTACATCTTGGGACGGTTAATAGACTTTGTTGGGATGATCTAAGATGCCTTGAGGGGACGTATATCACATTCGTAAGTCTGACATTTGAATAAATACACGACGTGGCTCCCGGTCTGTAACCAGTGAAATTAAACATCAGCAGCGAAAGACACAATACTGTGATGGGCCTATTAATCTCCTCAAAGAGGTTAACTCCTCATGAGAAATATTTAAAGGTTAACGTGGCTTACCGTAACAGTTTATATCGGTTTGTTTATTTGTGTCTTCTTCTAATTGTTCAATTTTGATAAATGGCTAACACTCCCTTTTGTCACGATACGTGGGCCTACTGCTTTGGTTTCAGTTGTCATGCTCCATACTCAAGTTCGTGACAGTTGTACAATTACAGACCAGAATATATGCCCGTATAATGTCTAAACAACACAGTGCAAGATTTAGACTCGTGTCACATTGCAAACCAGTGACATGTTTACGCGTCCATCAGTCAAATAGAACACAAACAAATATTATGCAGAATCATAAAACCGTGGATGGCAAAACAAATCCACGACCTTGGCGTACACATAATAGCCTACACACTCATGCATGCCCTGTTTGTGAATTGAACAATCAAAAGTGTTGATTAAATTTATTATTATTCCATTATTTGTGTTCGAGATATTAAAGAAAAGACATCTAGAAGTACTAAAGTAATTTCATTCAATTTCATGTGTTATGCGTATGTTGTGTACATGAACATGCAACAGGCGTGTGATGAGTATAGAACTTGAGTAAATAAAAAAGGCAATTGAGTCGAAACTAATCTTGAACAAGGTGACATGTACTAAATGAAAATGTAGATATCACTGTTGTTGTTGGTTCTTAAAGGCATTTCAGTCATAAATGACTATTTATGCATTATCACGTTACCTAGCAAGGCTGTTCAAGCTTTATAAACAAACATAGGAAGGATATACATAAACATTCGACTTTATTATCCGTGTCCTTAATTAATCATTTAAGTTAACGACCACTGATTTAGTTTCGCCTCACACTTTTTCACAAGGATAAAGAGATTTCCTACCAGGACTTTAGGATTGAATGATTTCATTGGATTACTGAGATTATGGTCAACAAAATATTGTGATGTTCCTGGATTTTCATTCAGTTTCGGTTTAGTTTCAGTTTAGTTTCTTTTATTTCACATGAAAAATAATACATTAACAAAACATAGCGTATTAACAAAATTGATATTCATGAACATTAAAGACATCTACACAGCATATTAACTTTGTATTTCATTTATACAAGATAATTTTGAAATTACCTATGAAAAAGAAACTTAATAACAAGTATAGGTTGCAGAGTGTAAGTCCCTCAAAATCATTTTGACACAATGTCATTCATAATCGGGTAGAAGTATAATAATTGACCCCCAGAAAAAAATAAAAAGCAAGTATCAAGTATAGCAAAGTATACAGACAAAAACAATGAAATGATATGGATAATGGATGTAAGGAAAAAGAGAAATGGGAAGAGAAGGTAAAGAATGAGAGTCAGAAGAAGAATACGAAGATAGAAGAGAAAGTTTTAGAATGGAATGTTCAAGGTCGGGAGTCATAGTCGGTAACAGATTAGAATAGTAGTGCAATACACGATTCAATGATAACAATAAAATGTGCTTTTTGAAGCTGCCACAGATTTTTAAGCTGTTTGAGATTCGGATCAATGTTGCTCCAGTAGTTTGGTCCTGTGTATGATGTTTTTTTTTTTTTTTTTTTTTTTTGGGGGGGGGGGGGGGCGAAAACTGTCCTGGTTAGAGGAAGATGAAAGTGTTGCATGTCGTGTTTGGTATGTGTGTATCATATAATACAAATACATGTATGACATTATGGTCAAATTAGAAATCCAGAATAACACGATTCCTGTTTACTTTCCCGGTCAGGATCCTGATGGTGAGGAATTTTGTTGACTAATGTCAATATAAATTGTCAATGTTTTCATATTATTGGTTTACCAGAGAGGATGTCTAGCACGGTCTAATGCAGTCCCACACCTTACCTTTTAAGTCTGCGTGTACTTTGTCAAAATATTATAATATTGGATTATAGATATATTTCCGTTTTACAATGCGCTCTACCAGCAAACCACAAGCCTCATTGATTCAATTACATCATCAGGTTGCTTTCGTATTGATTACCGTTTTACCAATCACGGTCCGGGTATTGTTGTCCGTCGGACAAAATACACGTGCGGACGAAATGTGTTGTAGACTTTCATTTATAGATATCGCCTGCTGATGGCAAATAGAGCAATATCTCATGCATACATTAACATAGAAAGAAAGCCCTTTCGGTTCTTAATAGGCGATATATTTTCCCTTTCGTATGTGTATCAATATTTCTGAATGGTATAAAGTTTATTTAGACAAATATTAAATAGACATAGCACCGGGTATGATTGCAGAATCAAAACCTGACAGCCCTCTTTCAGACATTACAGCCGATTCTAAGGTATTTTCAAACTTGTTTGAGGATTATGCATTTATAAGAATAGCCACAAATATTTGGAGCAAGATACGAACCTCACTTTAAAAAAGGGAACACAACATCGAAGACAATTTAGGCATTATTTCCACGTTAACTCTCATTTAGGATTAGGAAAATAGTTCTTTTTCAAATATGTGCATATTCCTATGTAAACGTTTTCGAATGGCCAAGCCCTAATATACTAAGCTATAAGTACCGAGAATATTTTTTCACGTTATCACTATATACATGTCGGCTTTTTCCGTAAGTTAATGATGATAGTTTCGAGAGGATGATTAATATACGTATATCAAAATAGTTATACATATTAATGTGAGAATATACTAGATACAAAAGTATTCTTAATCGGATACCATGACTCTTAAAGGGATCCGGTAACTTTGACTCAGATCCTGAAACAAAATTCTGGATTTAGCTCATGATGCAATGATAATTATAAACCTTTAGGTCAGTCAGGAACCCCATGACTTTTACAAGCCGATCGTCTGTCTGATTATCAAGATATTTATGATTGGAATTACAAATTTTGAAAACCGTTCGCCTGACGGTTTTCATAACACTACAGTCTATTGGGGAAAACGAGTATGGTAAAACCGGTCACTCAAAGATTTTTACTTTTTTGAGGCACTTCTTGATCATTTTGAAGCGCAATTTTTTTTAGGGCTTCAATATTACACCATATCACAGACACTGAGAACACGTATGGCCGTGTATCTCAGATTTAACATTGTTAAACGATCCCTTTAAGTGACACTCTTTATTATGATAACCGAATACAAGTTTGTTTTCTTCTCCCGTATCCAGTTTAATGAGTTATAAGTGGAATTTCCCGCTGGTTATGACTCTTAAAATCTTTGGTTACCTTCCTAACCTTTCTAAATTGCATTTTGGTTTCCTTCCCCTTTCCTCTAATATTTTCTAGATGGTAATAAAAGAGAACTTTCCCTACATTTAAGTATCATGTATGTGCCGATGATGTTTTTCTTCACTCATCCGTTTTTGCGATTTCAGCTCATCGCGAGTACAGGTTATAAGATCAGACAGAAAATGAAGTCCACTCTTGTTATTATTAAGTTGATTTGGATGAAATAACAAGAATGAGAGTAACTTAAACGATGATAAAGCAGTAAGAATTGATGTAAATCTGTAAAAGATAAGAATTTTTATGAATGTTTGAAGTTGTGATCATCCACAAACTTGCAACTTTGTAAGTTTACCTTAGGAGCACCTCTCCCATTTGTGTGTACTAAAATTACCATCGTTTTTGTTGCCAGTGATGCAGGAATAAACGTATTTATTTTTACACTGGGTTTGTGAAACTAAAGTAATGTATTAGTAGGCAAAAGGTATGAGTGATTAGTTATTGAGATAAATATGGGTGTGTTCTGCATAATCAAATTAACTTTTATGTTTTACTTCGTTGCTTCAAATTGAAAAGATCATTCATTATAAATGTAATTTAAATAAAACATTCGATTCACAAATCGAAACTTCTTGAAACTCTAAATCTAGAAAGTGTGTAATGCCAACGTTCAAGAATACTGTCCAGATGAGCAAACTGAGCATCACTCATTAAAGCTTAAAGTCCGAGATGTTTTTCTCTCTCTGATTACTTTTGACAACCAACCTCAAGCACCCTCACCGTCCACTCAAAACCAGGAAGCTTACAATATAAAGTTGAGTACTGCATGGCCATGATATTTAACTGTAAATGAAACTGCCAGAAAACAACTAAACTCATTGCAAAATAAATGTTGAAAATCAAATGCACTGCACGCATAAATGACAATATGGGACTACACACACACATGTGGCATGTAAGGTTGGTCCAAACTTTCTAGTCATACATTGAACTCTAAGGAGTTAGTTGAAGAACTTTCCTTTTGCAGGGAACATTTCGACTATATATGACATTCCATCGAAATCATTTTATTGTTTTGTATTTATTATACTTCATTGATGTATATCAATATTCTGTTTATAAACATATACAATGCAGTGTAACAAATCAATATTCTGCTTGTAAACATATATATCATATAAATCCATTTACAATGCAGTGTATATTGCAAAACAGAAGGATAACTTTATACATAAAAAAACTCTTTTTGTTGTTGAATAGAATTAGAAAGCTCACATATTTTATTCGACTCGACCAATCAAAAGTAAAGCCTTTCTTTAAACATCCTCGTTGCACTCTCGACCAGAAAGCAATGCTTGACCCTCATCTATCACGATCCTGTTTCTATATCATACCTCAAACAAAAGACAGAAAATGAAATTCAACACTCTCTTTTGATTTGTATTGGCTGTTCTTTCCACTTTAAAACTACCCGTATTTTGTGAAAGTGTTGATAGCGAACGTGGCGAAAATGAAAGAGCGATAAGTCGTTGAACACGTCAGACGTTCACAAAAAAAAAGAAAAGAAAAAGAGAGAGGTCTTTATCATTTTGACAGTCTAATTTTCGAGGTTGGTTTAGATTTATTCCAGGATTTCGTGTTTAGCTAACGTCATACTGCGGTAGGGCATATTGGGAATCATTTTAAGAGGGAAAATTGAAAGAAAGCATTAAAGGTAAAGACCAGTTATGGTCATGCGATTGCATTGTGAAAGAAACGTTGTGGAATCGATCAGGAAAGGTTGATCATCTAGCATCTAGCATCTGCAAGGTTCTAGAATCAACAAAATGATAAGAAATTTGGCCCATTCTTTGTAAAGTTACAAGAACTATACACAGAAAGATGTATATGGGACTATCCTATATCTCTCACAGACCATGAGAGAAACAAATTTACCAAATATATGAATTAGTAGGCGGTTTCCCGGCAAATATTTTATCATCATGTATTAGTCAAAACATATTCTTTCACATGATTGGTAATGAGAGCTTCCATTTCATTTTTTGAAATTGGGGTGTTTCCAATACTGGTCTTTACCTTTAAAGAATGTTGACGTCTGTTTTGAGTCACATGCCCCCTCCAGAAAAAAGGAAAGAACGAAATAGAAAGGACGAAAGGAGAAAGAAATAATGTGCTTTCCGAAACATCTCACGTAGGCCTATTCGCAATCTGTCAGTCTGTTATTGCCGAATTTCGTTGATCTTTTTGTCTGTCTGTCTGTAAGTCCTTCTTTCTTTCTGTTTCTCTCTCTGTCTCTACATCTGTCTCTGTCGCTCTGTCCCTCTATCTCTCATTCTCTCTCTCTCTCTCTCTCTCTCTCTCTCTCTCTCTCTCTCTCTCTATCCACGAACCTGTTTTTTTTCTTTAGCTTCATAATTATGTTGCGTGACATTGCATATTCCGTCGAACACACTACAAGTAACAGTCGATCAAACAGGAGTCAGGCATCGTCAGAGCTACAGACAAGCACAAGCTCCCCGCCGATATCGTCATCAATCACCATGTCATCTGGAACTAAGGGAGCTGGCGGCATCATGTAAAAAAAAAAACATGTCATGAAATGTATTCACTTAAAGGCAGTGATACCTCTTTCTTAAATAATTCCTGACGTAATGTTCAGCTGATGTTGTATGGTACTCCCTCACTCCCTCACCCCTCTCTCTCTCTCTCTCTCTCTCTCTCTCTCTCTCTCTCTCTCTATCTCCCTCTCATGCCTTCTCTATAGTTTCTCTATCACCCTTTCTCGCTCCTTTTCTATCCATCTCCCTCCTGCCTCTTCATCTAAACTTTGAATTAAAAAAAAAGGTGTTTTCTGGAGTATAATGTTCGTCACTTTTAACATATCAATTTTTGTTCAAGTGGTCGAAAAAAAAATGTACATGTCATCTTTTCATTGTCTTCAATGAGGTAATGTTCTAATATTATTGGCAAGATGAAAAGTGCATATTGCAATTAAAACTATAGCCAAGTTGTCTGTTGTGTTAGTCCAAATAAAGGAACACTCTCTTCTGTCTAAGCTATCATTCATTCGAAGCTACAGTGTTGGCAAACATTGTTGGTTGAACAAAAAATGTACATGTCATCTTTTCATTGTCTTCAATGAGGTAATGTTCTAATGTTATTGGCAAGATGAAAAGTGCATATTGCAATTGAAACTATAGCCAAGTTGTCTGTTGTGTTAGTCCAAATAAAGGAACACTCTCTTCTGTCTAAGCTATCATTCATTCGAAGCTACATTGTTGGCAAACATATTTTCTTTTATGTAAAGGGCCATTCGCTGAGAACGTGAGTATCATGTTTGCTATTTAAGACAAAGCTCTTGAAAAAATGCACGTAAATAGAAATAGATAGCGTGGGATAATTAGACTAAACCATTTTCGCTTATTATAACTATACTGCGTTATTTGCCTGCAAAACAAGGAAACTTGAATGTAAAGTGTGATACCTGCCAGGTAATGAAAGTGCAATAACAATTGTGGTACAAGATACAATCCCAGGATTTTTGCTGTTAGTTTGCTACACATCATCTGAAAGTTTAAGTTAATGTTTTGATCGGAATGATGACAACAAGGAGGTTTTAGAGACCGAAGGACTTGAATCCGTAGCAAATCTCGTTTACAGCCCATTTGTATTTAGGACGACATGTTGGAGAACAACAAGAACAAGAAAAAGAAGTAAAAGAATGAGGTGATGAAGAAGAAGAAAGAAAGAAAGAAAGAAAGAAAGAAGAAGGATTAGGGGAAGGAAGTAAAAGAAGAAGAAGATGAAGAAGAAAAGAAGAATGTGGTGAAGAAGAAGAAGAAGAAGAAGAAGAAGAAGAAGAAGAGGAAAAAGAAGAAGAAGGAGAAGGAGAAGAAGATGATGATGATGAAGACGAATAAGAAGAAGATGAAGACGAAAAACGAGAAGGATGAGGAGAATGAGGACAAAATAAAAAAATACCCAAGTTAAGACTGCGGGGGTGTGTGAGGGGGGGGGGGACCGGGTTCCCTCTTAAAAACAACAACAACAGCAGCAATATGTGTTATTACTCGTCCACTTGTTGTTTTCCTTTCACAAAACAAATTCAATGAATGAA
This sequence comes from Strongylocentrotus droebachiensis, assembly GCA_035222895.1. Lineage (NCBI taxonomy): Eukaryota > Metazoa > Echinodermata > Echinoidea > Camarodonta > Strongylocentrotidae > Strongylocentrotus > Strongylocentrotus droebachiensis. The sequence continues at coordinate 88,943 of JAVYIG010005786.1, forward strand.
AATAATAATGTATACAATTTTCAAATATGCAGTTAGAATACATAATTATACAATGTGTAAATAATGATATCCCGTTTCTTCATATGTTAGATACGCCCGAAAGATGATGGATACCCCATGGCACTCAGACATTTATTCACCCTATAATGCGTGAAACCGGGGGCGTACAACCGCAAAAACAGGAAATAAGGAAATAAAAGGAAAGACAAATGGTTGAAACATCCACTTTCCTGTATGATTATCATGTTTGCTTAGGCTTTTCCAAATGATATAATTGAGTAGACCATAATATGCCATTGCCATTACACACGACCTTTCTGCCTGTACAGATTAAGGGATAAATTAACGATAATTACTTGAAAATGGACGGAGGTGTGAATTGTAACACCCATACTACTTGAGATTAAATTACACGGTTTCCCAAAACGACCCGAGCAACAATAGTAACTTCAATAAATTGATTTTTTTTGTCGTCGAGATAACTATGTGAATTTGTTGTCTGCGTAATATTTGCCATTATTTCGATTTTGAACTGTTATCTTATATGAACAAGGGCATAGGAATTTCTTTGTTGTACAATGATTTGAAGCATGATTATCCGTTTAACAAGTGTTTCGTTTCATGTTATCTAAAAGAAAATCTATTCCACCCCGTGACACCCATAGCGCGAAGGAAATGACCCCGGAAGTGTTTAGCATTGAGGAACTTCCGGTTAGGAAGGAGACGCGCTGTAATGACAGGTAGCATTACTAATCTGTTAATGACAATGATTTTTAAAAAAATCTAAAAGCAGTTTTAAAGGTACTTTTAAACAATTTAACACGGTTTTGAATTGAAATGAAATGAAATGAATCGTTTATCAGAATGATCAACTTGGTTCGAAATTCGAGAAAAATGTTCCTAGAACTTAGAATGTGGTTGTATAGATTTTACACTTCAGTTTGTTGAGCTGTACAAAAAAATGCCTGAAGTTAGATGGATAAGAAGGGTAGGTGTGTGAGAGAGAGAGGGAGAGAGAGAGAGAGAGAGAGAGAGTCTGAGAGAGAGAGAGAGAGAGAGAGAGTCTGAGAGAGAGAGAGAGAGAGAGAGGGAGAGAAAGACAGAGACAGACAGAGACAGACAGAGACAGACAGACAGACATACAAAAAGAGAGAGAAAATTAATATTATCGAATTACAATATGCTTTTTGAGTTTGTGCCTCATCATCCAATATTCAAGATTTTAACACCCCATTTCCATCGATGCTCTTAACAAACAAGACAAATCAATTAACATAATGTGTGCACATCCTATAAATCGTTAATCTCTCATTCCTCATACCTATTATCTTTATATCAAGCCGTCGCTCTAATCACTGGGTAATCTGCATGGAAAGTCGATCACAGCGGAATTACTACCTGCATTATTAATTACCAAGCACACCGTGCTTATTACACTAACACCTCTTCAAGACACTCGCATGTATAATGTTACGGCAGAAAGACCATGCATGAGTTGGAGGGGATGAAATTCATAGCATAAAACATGAATTTTTAAGCTCTTGGGAAGGGGGCAAATTCGGAAAATATGAGGAGAGGATCTTCGGTGAAGTGGAAAGGAGTCTGAGTTTTGAATCCCCTTGGTATGAGCATGGACCTATTAATGGCATGCGTCATGCAGTATGTATCGTTGTAACTAATGACCCACATCTGATTGTTGCAGACAAAGAAATATGTAATAAACGACTCCTCGTAAAGAAGGGAGAAGGAAGGAGCGCAGGGGGAGGGGGTACAGAGAGAAAGAGAGAGAGAGAGAAGAAGAGAGAGAGAGGAAGAGAGAGAGAGAGAGAGAGAGAGAAATAGAGAGAGAGAGAAAGAGAGAGAGAGAGAGAGAGAGAGAGAGAGAAAGAGAGAGGAAGTAAGCCTGGGAAGTAAGTTTGAATTAAATGGTGCAGCAATTTGAGAACAATGGAATTGGATAGTCTTATTGACGTTGTCGTTATTAAAATGTCCCCCGAAATCATTACAAATGAAAGTTGACGGTCCGTACTTTCAATATTTATTTTTCTTTAAAAACAGACGTTCTCATACAAGAAAACCATCATTAATTGAGTTCACATTCACATCTGCTGGGAATCGAAGGAGCATGGACTCACAGAGTAGGCTTTATTGCAATCCTGCCCCTAAGTTGGAGAGAAACACCTGTTCCTGGGGCTTGTTTGAGAAAGTTCAAAGGTCAAAGGGCTTGCTTCAACGTTACCCAAATCTGACATTTTTTATCATGGCATGAATGTGACCTTGATCTTGATAACAATTTACTGCATTAGAAATACAGAGCACGGTACTGCTTTTAGTGGATAAGCGGACCCAAGCAAGAGCACGAATACTGAGAAACAGGCGACGTTTACGAAACAAACATGTACGCCTAGACTATTTTGGTACACCTGATTTAAAACAGAAACAAATTAAATTATGTTTATAACGTATTACTTGGAAGATGAGTTATCGAAAGGGATATGGAATGGCAAGGGGAGCGGGGTGAGGGGGGAGGGGGGGGGGGGGGTCAATGACGAAGCGTCGGTGCACCCATCGAGGGGGACCGTTTTCAAAGGGGCGGTTTGATGGATATAATGTGAGAAAACAAGGTAAATGGGAATGAGGAGGGTGTTCTAAATTTTCTTGTCATGTTTTATTTCCTCCCCTCTTTTCCCCTTGACTTGAATTGCTATTACATGGGGGCACATGGGCCACTGCCATGTATAGCTACGTCACTATACGGGATTCATGGATATACAGCAGGTAGACCAATGCATCCGGTGATGAGTATCGATCTAGCATACCCGGGGGAGGGGGGGGGGGGCATTGCTTTAATTGATGTGACGTGCTCACGAATACACAGTAAATGGCGCAATTGAGGTGGAAGGGGTGCATGTCTCCAGGGTAGACACCCCTTTGTTTCCCTTGAACTTCGATGCACCCTGTTAGATTGGGGTCTCTATTTCATTCCCTTCAATCACGCCCCTCTCGTTCCCAACCGGTTATTTCCTCATCGTTTTTTTTTTTTCTTCCCGAGATTTTTCTTCTTTACTATAAGAATCCTGTCTGTCGATAATACATTGGACCCCCCCCCCCCCGCCCTTTACCCTCTGTCACACTGCCAAAGCGATTCTAAACCGACCAATTCTTGGTAATGCAATGCTTTGCTCGATCTAGTGGGAAAGCCTCCAGGTTGTGAGCCACAAGCTACGGTGTTCAAATCCCTGCCGAACCACCAACGTCCTTTGGTAACGCATACAATTGCCTCACTCGACCCAGGGGTTATGGGTAAATGGTAGCATGTATTCCTTAAAGCAACCAAGTGCTATGGTTGCCGGAGCAAATACCCCATTCACACGAACGAGACCGAGACCAGACCGAAGTAACACGAACGAGACCGAGACCAGACCGATGTCACACGAACGAGACCGAGACCAGACCGAAGGCAGACCGAAGAAGCAATAAATCAAAAGCCAATAATGTGTCGGTCAACTTTAGCATCAGCCGGGGCAATGATATTCAGAGCCCTTTTTGGAACGCAAAAAGACCCTATCATTATGCCCCAGGTAAAAAATTAAAAAAAAATCGGGGGCTACTTTTTAACCTTGCCTGCATGAAAATAACATTCTAAAATTTGTTTTGCATTGAACTCTATGCACATTTTCGGGGGCTCTTTTCTGATTTTCGGGGGCTCTTTTGGGCATTTCGGGGGCTATTTCGCCCTGAGCCCCCGTGTATGTTTTTCACTGTTATGCGCTAATCAAGAACGGCATGTTATTACTATTCTTAGTTTTAGTGTTAATACCGGTCCTGCGTCGGCCCCACCAGTGGGGCATAACTGGGGCATACTATATGTATTCCGTCCCAGATGATCATATTGGAAACGCATTTCAATGATTCACGTTCTTTGTCTGGCAGGTACTCATGACTTCCTTCGCTTGTCAAGGATGATAACACTCAAACCACCATGCACCATCTGTCTTCCTCATAATCATCATCAGACTGGGAATACAGGTTCTTCGATTATACACACATCATAATGCTGGAGGAAGAAGTTGTTGTCTGGTCTTGCAATTTTTATTGCGGAAGAAACTGTCTAGATGTTTTGAATGGTTGGTTAGGCATTTGCCAAATGGGTAAACAAGACAGTGTAAGACATGTGGAAATCATGTGTACAATGCCTTAAAAAAAGTACTACATTATGATCAAGAAGTTATCTTCTTGATATGATCAAGGCAAGGAGTTGGAATGGAGGACTACTTGATATATTGTCTTATCGTTCATTCGTCATGTTCGTTTATGATTCTAGCTCAAAATCATCAGATATTCTGAAAATCTTGATATTAAAAGTCGTGATCGGTAAAATATGGGGCAAAATGTCTTAGACTCCCCATGCAAATATGAACAATTGAATATTATTGTGATTATGAGCCTTTACAATCACTAAAATGATAACAGAAACTAAATCCTGTTGAAAATCACAAAGAATGATGAGCACTGTCGTGTGAACGCAAATAACTGTATGGGAGCACATGGGACTACACAAACTTGTGTCACGGAATTTGCCCAAATGGTATCTAGTCATATTTCGTAATACGAGCACTTCCATGCACACGCTTTCTTCACACATTCTGATATGTATTACAAGTATTTCATAAAGGAAAGAAAAGATTTGCATTTTTACCTAATTTCAAATCCAACTACATGTATCTCTTTAAACACGATCCTACGTTGTTGCTTAATTACACCATACCGAATTATGATAGTCTGAAACACAAGACTATCACCTCTACATTTGGTCATCATTCATTCGTGAGCTATGTTTATATCAGACAAAGTGTTATTCATATCTACATTTAGTATTTATACCCATGCTGTTTGGAGCCAGAAGGTCGTAAACGCAAGATTTATATTTACACTATAAAACACAGTTATGGTCACAGTGAACATCGTCACCAATAACACACTTCTGGCTCTCAAAAGATGATTATTCCGGCTATTGATTTTTTTTAATGATAATCACAGATAAGCTTGGGTTCTGGTAATGATAGAAAATAAATTCTCACAGAATCCAACAAAATTAATTCACTGAATGTTCAAAATTACAAATGAATGACATGTGCCAAACGATTTTTGTAGAAAATGTACAGGGGTTGAGTAATGAGCATAGAAAGTTAAGGAAATCAAGGTAAGTAGGCTAGACATCGTTGTACAAATGAGAGTTGTGGTTTTTGTTGAAGATGATTTCAAGCAAGGGCAATTGTGAGTTTTGTTTTATTTTACTGGTTCAAACATTCAACCTAATACAGGATACACAATCCAGAATTATAGCCATGTTCTCTCGACATATGATTCCCATAACAGAGCTACAGATTAGCTTTGAACTTTGAATTTGAGGAATCGATGCGAATTGATTGATTTATTCTGGAAACAGATACCTTGTTTTAGGGTTTAAGCTCACATGCCAAGGGGAAACGTCAAATAGAAAAAGCGAATTTAATTGTGTTTCCGCCATGACAAAATACTTTGGCAAGGCTATATCGAAATAGTACTGAACAGATACCTTGTTTTAGGGTTTAAGCTCACATGCAAAGGGGAAAACGTCAAATAGAAAAAGCGAATTTGATTTTGTTTCCGCCATGACAGAATACTTTGGCAAGGCTATATCGAAATTGTACTGAACATGCTATAAGGTATAATGAGCCTCTTTATATACTCTATATCGTGTCCACGTGTCCATATTTTATTTAAAGATATATATAGCTTTCTGGGAGCAAGACTACCATTCCATGACCATAATACAGATAACTTACTTCACTAGGTAGAAAAATATCGTATTTCAATAGTAAACACCAATCCTCTAAACCGGTTGCAAGGTTTGTTTATAGGAAACTAGCCCGGTCACTGTTTCTATCACCAAGTACACCTGTTATTGAATAACGTTTGAATCCCAAGACACCAAGTTTCGTCACCTACATGTATCATTCACGACGATTACTGACTGAAGCCTTTGAAGGTTTCATCCCAAAACTAGGGCTTTAACTGTCTTTCTTTTCTTTTCCCTTTTTATTTAACACAATTGTTTCCTCTCAAAACAAAGATATCTTTAACATTACTACAGTGTACAATTTCATGTCTAAAATTGTCGATGATAATGTATCTTTCCACATAAATGTATTAAAATAGTGTTCCTTTTATTTTATTTTTGCATTGTAATACTAACAAAGGCCTAGTATTTAATGTGAGAAAAAATATGTGGAGCTAGTTTTCAGAACTTCGTCTGCATTTAACATTAAAGTACAGGGAAAACGATGCATTGATGCAAATGACACACAAAAGGCACAAGACATTCGGTATGCAGTTTCAATACCAAAATGCAAGTACAGCAGGTGTTATTTTGTTATCTGATTTAAGACATTGTTATCCGAAATAAACCATTGTTATCCAAGGCAGATCTTTCATGAAACGATTCTTATTTATTTGAACGCAGCGAAACTACATGTATGCGGAAGCCGGTTAAATATGACAATGGCTGAAGTCATGTTTGAAGTTACGTGACTGTATTTCACAAAAATCAGCAACCGTGAAATCTAAATAGAAAAACAACCCTCCTTCATATTTATTCATAATTTTACTAAACGTCATCATGTGGTGTACAATTAACACACACAACTAAATGGCTTTTCCAACAAAGCCCTCATATACTCCGAGGCTTATTGGCCATAGATGTACACAGAGTTTGATGAGCCAAAGAGGGCGGGGGAAGGGGGGGGGGGGTTGATGCCCTGAGAGTTTGAAATTATTAATATTCGGCAGCGAGATTGTCTTTTTTAAATTTCATATAGCTTGACTTCTTTGAAGCCAGAAGGACGTTATTCCGGGGGCTCCGCACCCTGGACCCTACGCTAATTCGCGAATTGGCAGTGTCACAAATAAATTAACACAGATTTATCAATGACCTTCTGACTCAGAATGCAAGGTATTTTGATGAGTAAATTACATTATCACTATGATAACATGCCTAATGGATTAGTCACTCCGTAATTAATATGAAAAACCCCCAAACTTGTTGATACAAGGGCAAACATCTTGTGAATGATGTAAGCTCATTTTAGATGACTAGAATACAGTACAGTGGAGTGGCCCGAATATTTCATATCTCCACCTTAGTATATATTCATTCTTTGAATACATGCTGTCCAAAAGCGAACAAGAAACGAATGCCCATCCCCCCCCCCCCCGGATCAAGAAATGCTCTTTTCTACAACTAATCAACATTAAGAAGATGGATATTTTGTCTGCAAATTTAAAGTTTTTACTCACAATCAATTTTTCCCCAAAACTGAAGTCTGTGGAGTTTCCTCGAAAATAAATAATGTCAAAAGTTATTTGAATCTATTTGGTTGATAATTTTCTACCAGTAAAAAATAAACGTGTGACATTGAAGTGAATATCGCACGACGTATAACATCACAGACCCGTGGCGTTTCTAGAAATATGTTATACAAGGAACAGGGTGGGGGGGAGCAGGGAGGGGTATAACATACTATCCGATACCCGTAAAACTTAAGGTAAGTATGTGCAAGGAGATATCAAACGAGCTTTGGCAAGTGACATTTTAATGCCAGCGAGGAGGCTGATCTTAAAAGACACTAAAACAATTTATAGTAGGTCCATGGGGGGGGGGGGGGGGGTGCGGAGGCATCGATGCGCTTGTCTTTGTACGTGTATACCTATGAAAGACAATTTAAGGGGAGACACCCCCCCCCCCCCCCCTCCCCTGTTGCGCCATGTACAAAGGCCAGACAGGTTGGTAGTTATTGTTGTACATGCCTCCGTGGTGCTGGAAGATTAATGACAGACAAGTCATTAGGTAATTATGTCTCAAGTTTATTAATAACCTGACTAGACGTGTATGTATGTCTATAATATTAACACCACATGGATGTAAGATATGCATGACGGATATATCAGTTATGTAGACATATACTATTATACATTGAGACAGCATGGCACGATGATATGATAAAGCGTACAGAGGTAAGATGTACACTGGCATCCAACTGCAAATCTTAAAGCAGTAGCCTAATTCCCCCACCTATTGACCCCTCTCTACCCCCATGATCTTTCCTCTATACCCATGTCTCTCCAGTTGCTTACGTGATGAGTCTTATCATAAACAATAACCTGAAAGATTTGTCTACCAGCACATGTGCTTCTACATGACCTCATTCATGTCGTTTCGTATTCGTAGACGTATATTATTTGTCTTTCATAAGTTTTGATATCGCGATACAGCTATTGGTAATAAAAGGTCTCACATTTGACCCCCTGCGAATATTACATGGGGCTCCCAACACTTTAGAGGGTCTTTAACTGATTGTATAATTTATTAGCTTGAATATTTTGTTATCCTATCCCAACCTAGCCGGCAATAGCCCTTGATAGGCGTTATAATGTTTCACTGTATTTACTCGGGGGGGGGGGGGAGGGGGTGGGGGGATTCCCCATCATTAACTGCTCAATGACTTGATCATGAGAAACTCTCTCATCGATGTGGTTCAAATCTACAGTTCTAAAGTACCATTTTACTTATTTGCTCAGAAGAAAAAATTGTTGTTGATTAAGCTACACCGTAAAATAAATCGTTGAATCTCCATAATTATGTCAATGATTCCTTGTGTACCTCAGTGCTACAACTAAACCGTTCATGATTTATTTTCTGCTGCACCTGACCCTGTGTGGTGCAGGGTGAGACCCTCCATATATTTCAGGCCGTGACCCGTGGTGCTCCCAGGATCAACGAAATGAGGCGCAACATTTGGAAAGGGGGCCAGAATGTTGCTCAGAAAGTGACTTACAAAATCTACTCCAATTTTTGTTGAAATACATACAGGCTAACATGTCCGTCTCTCTACAAAATATGCTGAATGAGAAGCGAACAGGGGCACGGACAATGGCCAAAAGTTCCCCTCAGGAGCAGTCGGTATTGTCGAGCTGGGGATTAGAAGAGAGGACTGGTCAGGGGGGGGGGGGGGGGCACTTCTCCCCCATTTCTATTTATTGTGTAGGGTATTATTGTATTGTTCATGTTGTTCGTATCGCCAATCAGAGATTCTTAATACCTGTGCTCCTTAACAAAACAAAAAAATCAAGAAATAATGAGGAGATACATAATATAACAAAATAAACTAACCGGCGCTGCCCCGGTCCAGGACAGACAGGTTGATAAAAAAAACAAAAAACTTTTGCATCAACACTTCCTCTTATTTGGTTGAGGTTGAGCAGGAGTTTCAAAAATTACTTTACATTTACGACTGATAATCAAAAGGGACAACAACCCAACCTCTTAAGATTTGGCATCAGTGCTCTATTTTGGAGGGGAATCCCCGGAAAACCCCACTTCGTTACCCCGAATAGGCAGGGGGTACATAGCAAGACCTCCCCAGGGATACAACCTTACTTCAACCATGAGCCTACTAATGCTTCAACTGTTCAGCCACTGCATAGGAAACTAAACAAGTTCGATAATACTGGCGTGGGCACGTACCCCCGAATCAATCAAATTTATGAAGAATGACAACAAAAGAAAAAATGAGATGCAATTATCATGGTTATTGCCTTTGACGTGAAAACATTTCTGTTCGGTTGCACCCTATTTTTACAATACAACCGAAATCACATATTTCCACGAGTAAACACTAACATTCATGTGAATGCAGTGGAGTTGTCGACATATACCATGATTGTAAAGAATTACTTATTCTGGCGAGGCTTTATAACCATATGAAACTAACTTAACATCCTTGGTCAAATAAAGCACAAATATTTGTTTTACACAATAAATAGATAATACTGATGATATTGCACGCCTGTCCCTCCTCCTATTCGCTTATTTAAGTGATTTCTAAAGATTATTTGCTATTGATATGTACATGATTTACAAGAGCTATGCGTTTCAAAAAATTCTAATCAAATAACATTGGTGGGGGTAAAAACTAAGTCCCGTTGCAAACGAGGCGTTATTTGGGTTGCGTTAATACATACGTCAATCAAACTCAAACCCAGAAGGAAATATACGTACATGTACGCCAATAATTCACAACTATGTTGCGTCAAAGACCGTGTACTGACGCAATGAAACGTCATCAATTTCTCTGGATTTCTCTTTAGAAGGACAATTTTCTTTTACATGAGACTGTATGAGACCGGGGGGGGGGGGGGTCTCTGCAAGGAAGCAATGCGTTATGAATATAGGAAGGCCAAGCAATATATGATGACATCGAACAAACAAAATAGGGCTTATTTTGTTGCGGGTAGTCATACGATCCTCACGACGAAGCTTAAATCAAGGAATTAAAAACTTAAAAATTATATCGATATAATTTTGTTTGTAACTTGATTACTCCCACTACTAAAAGACAATCCATAGTCAAGTGCTACGTTTGCACTGTGGTTCAAGAATGAATGAAAACGCATAGAGTACTATATATATACAGTGCGTCCCAGACAAAACGAAACCGAGAAGTATCGATGTTTTATCATAACTTATTCACAACCATATTTGATGAATGATACATATTTGGAAAGCTTAGAGTCTCCTCTTTCAGTTGATGCTACTCACGCGATGCATATTTCACGCGTGAGTGATTAAAAGCAATTTGAAGGAAGGAAACCAAAAAGTAATTTGGCGGGTGGTATCTGAATTTCAAAGAAAAATTCATATTTCTAGAAAGTTCATTTTCTGCTCTTTCAGATGATACCTCAATCAAGAAAAATGAGCCAGGAATAACAAAGTTCTGTTTGTTTAAAGTAGCCCTTATATTTTCATAATTTTAACAAACGAATACGTTTTCACTGGGTGCCTGCCGTAGCAAAAAGCAGATTTGACAAAAGACTTAACTCCGTTTCGTTGACAATCAGCCATGCATGAAGACTCTCGTCTACGGCTGATTGTCAACGACACGGAGTTAAGTCTTTTGTTAATTTCGTTTATTGATACGGCAGGCAGCCAGTGAAAACGAATTCGTTTAATAAAATTATGGAAATGCAGGCGCTACTTTAAACAAACAGAACTTTGTCAATCCTCGCTCATTTTTCCTGATTGAGGTGTCATATGAAAGGGCAGAAACTCAACTTTCTAGAAATGTGAATTTTTCTTCGAAATTCAGATACCGCCCGCCAAATGTCTTTTTGGTTTCCTTCCTTCAAATTGCTTTTAATCACTCATGCGTGAAATATGCATTATCTGAGTAGCATCACATGAAAGAAGAGACTCTAAGCTTTCCAAATATGTATCATTCATTAATTATAGTTGTGATTAAGTTATGATAGAACATCGATACTTCTCGGTTTCGTTTTTTCTGGGACGCACTGTATATAACTCCTCCCAAACGACAGCCCAATACATACAGACCGAACAATAATAATTGTTCAAATAGTGCAAACTATCAACAACTCTTTGCATTGCTTTATGCGCGTTGTATCGTACCATACAACGTAGGATATAATAGGCCTATATACATGAGCTATTGAGATTCAAGTCCAGATTCAAGTTTACTTTATTCAATACTTTCATTAACAATATACAAAGGAAAACAAACATAAAAGTTAAACAGATCATATCAAATATAAAATGAGAATAACACAAGCTAAGAAGACACGAAGAACAAGGGGGAATTTTGATTAAACATATACATTAATGAAAGTATTTGGAAACAAGACAGGAAGACGGGGCCCTATGTAAAAGTCTGTCTCCAGTGAGTGTATACAAAACTACACTGTTTGAAAATAGTCTTTCGAAAACGAATATATGATGATTTCGGTAAACTTACATGTTTTCACTATTGTGCCGATGCATTGTGACCGAGAAGCCGAAGTAGGAGCTAGTATCACTGATGTTCTGCAAGACCGGGGCATTTAAATCCATATTAAACCCTTGCACGACGGTCAAAACTGTCCACAATGACAGAAAGCGAGTAAAGGAGGATAACTCCGCCATGGCTTTATCTCTATTCCAGAATCAAAATCTGAAGAAAACCGACTCCTCTTCCGCTGTGCTTCCACTCCACGGTATTGTCTGCTATAAGTTTTAGCACTTCCAGAAACACCTCCTAAAGAGTACCAGCACAAATATTGTTTTCAGCAGTTTCAACTGTTATCAGTGCATCCAGTCAGAAAGGAAGCTCAGTACCTCTTGACTTATCCCAGGCGTATTTTGTTGTTGAACCTGCAATTTCTAAAGCCGATTGTGAATGATCATGACGATGCTCTGATATACAACTTCCATGGACGCATCATGTTTGCTTGATTACGTTTCAATAAGAGAATTTTATAAATCGCCTCCCACTCACTAGGTTTTTTTTATTTAATCACCGAGCTGCACGGTCCCACCTCTTTCAGGCACGAGTTTACCTCTGCATATTGCTACAAAGGAATGCTGCGATTGTATTTATAGTTGTTTCCAAACGTGAGCCTACACCGAGTAAGCGCAACCGCCGATGGTCTCTATAACACAAATTAAGGTCATGCCAATTGTTTACCTATAGTCAGACTGAGAGAGTAATAATAGATACAACTGTCAAGTTTCGCTCCTTTTTGACAACCAAAAAAGGTCAGTTATTAATGTTGACAATAAGCTTGAAATCTAATATGAAAATGACGACAGTTCAAGGTTTCGGAAGCTTGGGTTGGATTCCAAAGTTCTTTTGCAGGTCACTTCTGAAAGTAATTAAACCGTTGGTAGCGAGACTTCTACAAAAAGTGCGAAATAACCATCCGAATCTTGGAAAACCGATGCAACGATCTTAACATTTATATTTTTCCGCGTTGATATTTCGAGATAGATTGCTTTTCCTATTTCCCCGACTCACTCGATTAACGGCAGACAAAAGAGATATGAGCATGGCATGAAGAGGTCTTGGTGAAAGTTGGACTTGCAGAAATGAATTTCTCGGGACAGTAATGAAACTCCGCTTCAACATTTGTATCCGTTGAGTGCCCCAGGCCGCATATAGTCTAATCACAGTCATGTATATCCAGTCTTACCGACATTAATTGCCTCTATATTACAAAGGTCCTACTACGTCTACGAGATAGCACGTTCGTGGATGTCATATGCCATAACATCTATCTTTGTCGTCCAGACGTTATTGTGTGCCTTTGAAATGTGAAAAGAATATAAGATGTTTAATTAAATGTGATTGATATCCACCCCTCATTGCATTGGGGGGAAGTCTCAATAATTGAATCGTATACCATTGTCACGTTTTGAGAGCAGATATTAGTCTATTTTAACAGACCCTATACCAAAGGCTTCATCATGATACAGCCCATTCTCTTTGTATTCACATTTGCGCTTGTTTAAATAAAAAGAAAAGAGGAGAATGATATGATGACTTTGTATAGTTGTCACCAAACGCAGGAAAGCATACACATGTAGCAAACTATCCAGTGAAACTTGTATAAAAGGACCGATCAGGGAAGCCAAGGAAAGTGGTGTTTACTGAGAGACGGGAAGTCTTTACGTATGACTGTTTCAATGGGAAACAACTTTCAGGGGAACAAAAAAAATAGAGTCTTTTCAGACAGGTAGTGTTTCTATACAGGAGGTCGCTAAAGCAGGTTGACCGTAGTTATAAAATCTAGCATGAGTTAAGGTTTCATGATTATCAATCTGTCTAAAAGGGTATAGGTGGAAGTAAATGGGGTCTGAGTTTGAAGACTATACACTCAATTGCCTGGCCAATCAGCTGAGGCGTATTGGGGCTGTGTTTTTATCATCTCAAGGGGCGGGGCACTGGATTTAGCCTCGTAACGACAGAGAGATAGGAAAGAATGAGCATTATAAGGCGGAAACGACCACTTTTTGAATGAGTGGATGGAACATAATATTTTGATAATGGAAAAACAACATCACCAAGTTGTAATAGCACGATAAACTTCATAATTATAAGACCAAAGTGTAGGATATATATACACAGTCAAACATATAGTGACCATCTGTCTACACAGACCACTTTTTGTGTTTCCCTTGGGCGGTCTCTAAATACAGGTTTGACATATATACATTTTTTATTTTGTTTTAGTTTGAGTATTTCATTTCCAAGTAGTTTCATTTTGAAGAAAATTCTTTAAAAACAAATATTTAAGCGAAACTGATAGAGAAGGTTAAAAATATGTTGTACTTCGAGATTCTAAAGCTATTAAATTCAAGGAGGAAATACATCTCGCTTAACCTCGGAGTTGACAAGGACTTCACACCTGTATGTGAACACGGGACTGTCCTAAACTACTTTTTGTTTCAAATTGTTTGTGAAATAATCTATATTATTTGTTTAATGTTCAAGACCAAATCAGTCCCAAGAACCATGAGAACCAAGAGTTCTTAGCGGAGATAATCAACCCCTTTTTTCTCCAGAGGTTCTGTTTGTGCCCCCAACTTTAGAACAAACTTCCCCATGAAATACGCGAGTCCCCAACGTTAGAAACCTTCAAGAGTAAACTTAAACTTATCTTTTCAATATGTAATGTAATCATATTTCGTTTGTCGATTTATAAAGTGCTATGTACATATTAATTATTATTATTATTATTACATGTATATGATTCTTTTTAGGAAGTTGTTATTAGAATTATGTATCATGTATAATATTGTTTTAACTTGTAGGTTAACATTACTTTGTATTTTATTTTACCCAACTCTTCCTTTCATGATTATCAAAAGTGACCATAATGAACAAATTCGTTGCTCTGTGAACATGTTCAAATTACAATGGTTCCAGCGCAATTATCTGCAGGAAATAGGAAATATAATTGCGCCGAAACCGAGACTGTATTTTGTGAAATTCACACGGAACATAACCATGATTTGGTTTGTGCGGTGTTAGTGATAATCATATTTGTTTGATTTGGTAACCTACATGCCAACTGAGAAATGACCTTGTTGACTAATAACATATCCTTGATTCATGTGGACTTTTAATATTGATGAAGATCATTACATTCATTATTAATAACCCACATTAGTCACAATCATCTTTAAAAAGGAAACTTTAATCCTCCTTTATCAACTTTTTGTCACGTAGGATATCTGTTGCGTTAATATAAAAATATCTATGAACACGTATTTGTATTTACCGGTCATGATATTTTCTTATAGAAAAATTGCCCCAATATTAGTTCCACGACGCTTGCGGGAGAAAAATTTACAATTTAGTTCAAAGCTTAAATCCAATTAATCAAGGCATGCCAAGCATAGCAACACAAATCGTGGTGATAAATTCAATCTCTCTCTTCCTCTCAATCTATTGTCATATTCTTTACTCTTCCCCTCTCGATCTTTCTCTCTATCTTTATTTCTATCTTCTTTCTATCTTTCAGTCTCGATATACTTCCCTTTCTCTCTCACCATTCTTATTTCTTTATTTTCCTCTCTCTTCCCCCATCTTAGCTTTCGCTTTTTTCTGCATTGCAATAATCACAGTTCCGTTAGTTCTCTTACCATCGTGATCATTCAGTATTTGACATATTTGTATAACAATTAAAAAAAACATTTTGATCTATATTATCAATGAACACCCTGTTATGGCAGCAACCATGACACAACAAGGAGTATTGTAGATTTACAATTTACGATATGCAAATTTACATAATCCCCCCCCCCTAATCCTGTTTAAAAACAAAATCTCATGTGGTAAACGTGTATAGATCCATCACAAACATGGTTTCTATTTTGAATAAGGTCTAACATGTCGAAAGATTAGGAGAGGGGTTTTAAATCCCTTCAACGCCCAACCCGCATATATATTTACACTACCGGATATATCAATGATTGAAGGAACAGTATACCTTGCAATTGCTATTTCCGCCTCTTTTCCCCACGTTTCCTGAGCATCCAATCAACGAGTTTAACCCCTTAACTCTAAGATATTTTGCTCAATATTGTCCCAATGCTCAGTCGCATGTCTTGATAGATTACATACCAAGGAGATATAAGATCTCAATTTACTTACCAAGGAGTTGTCGCATGGCAGACTTCTGTTATAATATTATTACAGAAGTCAACACGATTTGATTATGATTATATTTCACATTGTTCATACTAAATTCATACCACCAAAATCAATGTAATTCTAAAATTAATGGTTTTACTGCATGCTAAAATACAACAATTACATTTTTAGGGTTAACGATCAAATGCCAAACCAGCTTCCTAAATTCGAACTTCAACCATAGAGTACACTCCATTATGTAACCCTAACCTTAAGCCTTAAACTATACATAACGAGTTTGAGCAAACCACATTAGTGCATGGTCACGGTTCTCCGTCTCTTCGAGGCTCATCTTCACCATCCAAGGTCACTTCGCTTCAGCCTCGGTCGCAGTTGCCATTAGAAACTGCTACGAACGCCGTACGAACGATTTTCAGACAATGGAAATTCGGGAAGACAAAGGAAAAACAGGGAGATTCGTACGAAATCATCGTTCGTACGAACCTTTGAGACGCGTTAGCGTATAAATCATTACCATATGAAGAAATATATGGTGTACAAACGTGACATCAAAATGTTACAAATTTACAGCGTACAGAACAGTGTTATCGCCCTTCTGTAGCTCAGGAGAAGGACTATCCATACACATGAGAATTATTAAAGTCAACATAGCACCATCATCTTCGTTTTATTTAAGTTTTACTAGATAGGGGATCAATCTTCTGTACAAAAGTGAAACTTTGTGCTCCATCAATAAATCATAGATAAGCGCGGGCGTCCTTTTCATTTAAATGGAAATCGAAAGGGGAATATCCAATCTTGTTTGATTTATGATATTGAAGCGAAAACGAGAAGTTTCAGAATATCCCAGTTCGTCAAATTCTTTTCCCTAAACGATGAGTAAAACTTATTTATAGGAGGGTATGGGAGAATTCGGAGTACCATAATGTATAATTCCTCTGAACAAAACTGAAACATTGCACTCTAAAAATAAATCACAGTAACGGCCAAACATCAATCTGGAGATGTGCAGGGGAATACCTTGTCTTGTATGATTTAGAATATTGAAAACGAGAAGTTTCGGAAAATCCCAGTACATCGAATTATTTTCCCTAAAAGGTGAACCAAGGTTATTTCCGAAAGAATGACACTATTATATGTCAGGAATCAGGTTCTCTGATGTTTAGAATTATTGGAATGTAAGTATAAGAGAATTTGGAGTACCATAATGTAACCTATCCCACGAGTCATACCCATAGGTATGGTTAAGTGGGTTGAGTGATAGGAATAGTGGGAAATGTGCTTGGTTGGTTTGTTTGCTTGATTTAACTGACTGCTATAGCATGTGTATGTTTGTACATGTAAGTAAGCAACCGGTAGGACCGACGGCTTTAAATCCTCTCCGAGGGACTTGGTAATGAGGAATAATGCCTTACCAAAGGGCATTAGCGCATCGAACTGGTTTCGAACCCGAAACCTCCAGGTTACGAGACCACTGTTAAATACCACTGAGCCATCGCGCCTCACTAGTGGATAAGTCCTCGGACTAAGCAAAATGTAAGGGGTTCGAATCCCTGTCACGGCACCGACTTCTTGCGGTAAGGCACTAATCTACATTTGCCACACTCCACCCAGGTGAAGTAAGTACCCGGTAAGAAGTACATGTAGTTCCTTGAAATACAAGAGAGCCACAATGGCAGCCATGTTATAAGAGGGTTAATAACAGTGGAGCGCCAGAAGTGTCAAGTATGAAATACATAATGTGTATGTAGGCCTACATGTATATAGAAAAAAAATATAATAATAAGTTACATTTATAAAGCGCTTAATACAATGTTTCTAAGCGCTTAACATACAAGTAAGGTACAACATAAAATAAACATACAGCAATAATGATACATAATTCTAATAATAACATTACAGATAATTAAAACTGCCCTATAAATTACTATTACCGGTAAACAAAAAATACTTCAAACTTGCCTTAAAAGACTCTACAGATGGGGATTGACGAATAATAATTGGTAAACTGTTCCATAATTTATGGGCTGCAATGGCAAAAGTACGATCTCCGTCACGGGTATTGGTTCGGGGACCAGGGGCGTATTGGAAATTAGCATGTGTAGTTGACCGTAATGAACGTGATGGAACAATAAGTTTGAGAAGGTCGTTTAAATATGATGGAGCATAACCATGTTTAATTTTGAATACTAACAAAACAATCTTAAATTGAATGCGAGTTAAAATAGGTAGCCAATGAAGAGATTTAAGAATAAGAGTTATGTGTTCATATTTTCTGGTTTTGGTAATGAGACAGGCTGCCATGTTCTGAATACGTTGGAGTGGAGAAATGGTGGAATCTGGTAAGCCAAAGTACAATCCGTTACAATAATCTAAATGGGAAGTCACAAAAGCGTGGATCAATCGTTCTGTAGACTGTCTGTCCAAATATTTTCGAAATTTACTAATCCTGGAGATACCAAAGGCAGCCGTCCGACAAGTATTCCTGATGTGTTGTTTCATATTCAGTACATTATCAACAGTGACGCCGAGGTTACGAACTACTTTTGAAGGTACGATTTCAACGCCAGCAGCATCCAAGCACGGCAGACTGCAAGAACTTCTAAACTGCGAGGTGATGTGTAGTACCTCAGTCTTAGATTGATTTAACTTGAGTTTATTCATAACTTGAGTTTTACCCGCTGTTAGTATTATTTTTTCATAAATTGCTCATCTATGAAAATGAAAACCTCTATCAATAAAGTCATCATAACTATCAAGTTATCAGTATCACAATTGCCTTGTTTTATTTTGATATTGCCAAGGCTACGGTATTTGCGGATCTGTTATTTAGCTTCCGTTGCCATGTTCAATAACGTAAATCATGACCTTAACCATAATTTCATACTCGATGAATTTTTAGTCAGTATTTAAATGATATACAAGAGAATATTGGGGAAAAGTATTACAAGTAGCCCAGCACAAAACCTGAAAAGCCATGAATACAACAATTCATGGGCGCTATAGACGACAAGATTAACTTCAAATCTTATATTTTTTTCAAACAACTTCCTGATTCTCAGGCTCTTTTAATATAAATGCACAAGGCCATTCCATAAAGTGGTTCGCTGTAATTATTATAGTTTCGGGGGTAACAAAGGAGCATGCCAAATGAAAAGAATCGGGAGTTTCGATCAATCCACTTCGAGAAAGAAAGTTGATCCTTGACAACTTAACGAGGTTACACTGTGACTTATCTTAGAATTCGTTTTCTTCTGTAAACAGCCTCTCGGGAATTTTCTTTAAAAGACCCCGAAAGTTCATTAAAGTTAAAACGTTTGCACAAAAGAAGGAATGCAAATGTTGTTAAATGAAATTGGTGAGATTTCGAACGGTCACGCCGACTTTATATATATTTTTTTCTTCGGAGGTCTGGTCATATCAGTTTGTGTCGGTAAATGCTGTGGTTTATTTTAGTTAATTAACTTGAATTCTAGTAGTTACTTTGAATACCGAATGAATTAGAAGAAAAAAAAGGTGAGAGAGTGAGGAAGGAGCAAAAAAGGAGGAAAGAGAGAGAGGGTGAGTTAGAACGAGAAAGAAAGTGGTAGAGAGAAAGAGAGAGAGAGAGGTAGAGAGAAAGAGAGAGAGAGAGAGAGGGAGAGAGAAAGAGAGAGAGAAAGAGAGAGAGAGAGTAGGAAAAGGGAGGAAGAGAGAAGGGGAGATGTGCGAGGAGAGAGAGAGAGAAGGGGGGGAGAGAGAGACAGGAGAGAGAGAGAGAGGGAGAGAGAGAGAGAGAGAGAGAGAGAGAGAGAGGTGGTGGTTGGGAGGGGGGGGGGGTAGGGGAGAGACTAGCTGTCAGACATATTTCGAGAGGGAAATTGGAGAACCCATTTGTACTATAACAGTGATATGACGTATGGGTGATAACATATCAATACACACAAATAGGTATGCATTTCTGATTGCTAATATCCTTCTACAAACACGAAAATGAAAAACAATCATTCGCTCCGGTGAAACCATAAAATTATACTCTGCATTGTACTTTGTGTTTATCAAATGTTATAATACATGTCTAACTATTTCCCCTAATACAACATGAGGTGATATCAATATAAGATCATGTGACATTTCCTTTAAATATTCCTCGAAATCCTTCTGAACCCTGGGGCAGAAATTTAGGGTACAACCTTACAGTTTCATCAAAACAAAACAAAACAATACAAAGAAATATTAAAAGAGTAGAAGGAATTAGCTTTTTTGAGGGCTTCAAAAAGGGCTTTAATTTCTTTTCATTACGCGTTTTGTTTCTGATTGCTTTCATCACTCTATTTATTAAAATATATTAATGCAGGATAAAAAGAATCAGATATACATTGTAGATACAAAATCTGTTTTACATCATGGTCCTGAACAGAATAAAAATGTAGTACACGGAAATAAACATTTACATTTCATTATTGCAATGACGACCTTCGTCATATTTGGTTTCATTATCGTTTTATCCAATGTCAAATCAGAATGTGTACATCACTCTTATCTTATCATGTTATGATTTTTAAAGATACATACACGAATCTTTCTCCGGAGAGATGAATCGGTAAATTCAAAATGTGTGTAGTTCCACTGAAGTTATTCTATCAAGTTCAATAGGTATCCTAAAGTTATTCGAACAGTTAGCAAGTAGACCAGGAAATAGTTGCCCTTATTTACTTTCAAAATAAAATCGACCGCTAATCAACCGGAATTCCTTGCGTAATTACGGAAATAGTGGATTTAGAGTCGCAGATACAACTAATATTGTGTTCCTTCTGAGTTGCTAAAGCAACACTTTTTCTCTAACACAAAAGCAGATAAAGAGGCCTAAGAGAGAAGAAATTGAAATACCGGTTATTACCGTTTGTATGGTTATATAGATAGGTGCATAGGTTAAAGCCCCCCCCCCCCGGTAGCTGATACTCTTTGGCAATACATATTACCTGTATTTACCCCCCCCCCCCCCTCCCCCCTTTGGTTAGTGAGATACCAAAATGATTTATTCACTGAAGAAATGCTTCGGGAGCGAGTAACGGTGCGCCAGAGTTAAGACAGGAGCAACATTTATTCTTAGCACGTTGGAAGCACATAGGGACGTGATATAATAATATGACATTTGATACCGAACGGAATGTGATCTCCATTCATTTCGGTTGACTCATAAATAAAAATAAGTAGAATAGGAAGACAACGAAATTACAAACTAGAGAAAAATTCGTGAAAGGTTTGTATGCGCCAAAGATCGGAGACGTTTTCCTTTGGTCGGCCTACTCTTACCCCCCCCCCCCCCCCCCCTCCACCCCACGTGGTTATTATTTTATTTGTTAATCTGTGCATGTTTTCCATTCTAGAATTATAATCAAAAGACCCACAAAAAAGTGCAAATCCGATGCAACTACACAAACGGAATCCAACTGCGCTCCTTTGACAATGAACCCGACTACAGCTGGCGCTATGCAAGATTAATCAAATTTCAACATTGCGCAGTCTGCCATGGACGTACTGTAAGTCGTCCGTACAGCACAGGGACAAACGGACAAACAATTACAAAAAAATTCAAATTATCAACTAAGAGTAATACAAATTCTAAAAAATGAGCTAGCAACAACTAACCAACTAAATAACTTTGTTACTAAGAAATCAAAGACCCTTTAAATCCCAACCAAAGCACACAGATAAAAGAGAAAGAAAAAAAGAGAGGCAGAGAAATAAAGAGAGATAAAAGGAGAATGCGGGGAGGGGGGAGGGGCGGCAAGAGTGACGGGTAGGAGAAAACATAGTGGGTAAAAGGAAGAGAGAGAGAGAGAGAAAGAGAGAGAGAGAGAGAGAGAGAGAGAGGGGGAGGGGGGGGGGGGGGCGGGAGGCGCCGAATCTTCATCGGCAAAATACTTGAAACATCTTTTGCCTGATGCAGACGTTTCAATTTGTTGGCAGTCCGTTGTCATGGAGATGACATGCCGGACGCGCAGTCTGGCATGGAGTTTCCCGCCAGTCGGTAGTAACCAAACTTCCTCAATCTATTTCAACCGCGCCGAAACACTTTTTTTACGAGTGTGTCCGTACAGCGAATTTTTAACAACTATTCGATGTCCATACCATTTGATATCTCAATCAGGGTTTCTTGGCACACACTGTAAAAAAATAATAGACGAAATAACTCAATAAAATTGAGGAAAAGAATTGCCTTATTTTTATTAAGTAAATATTACCTACCGCATCTTAAGTAGAATTTACTTATTTTGCTGAATAAATTTTTACTCAGTTAAATCGAGTTACATTAACGTAAATAATTTAAGTATTGTAATCATTTTAGATAATTAAAAAAAAGCTATGATAGGATTACATATTGCACGATTTGGTACCCATCTAATCTGTTCACTACTTCTATTTAAGATTAAACACTAATCGCTAACACTACTTCTATTTAAGATTTACATACGCTTCAATTCGACACATATTGAAAGGCTCCAAATTTTATATATACTTGATCGTAGCATCTTAAAAGGAAAATTGGTTGACAATTTCCTGAAATATCAAGTTTTGATTTGTTTTGAACTGGGTAACAATTAAAAATTGTCTTGTCTTTGCTTAGCCATGTTAAATGAATTAGTAAATGTTTTAAAGTCCTTAAATTTTCATTCAACCACAAAAAAGAATTGTTTTATTTAAAAAAAGAGTTTAATTTGGTCTTAATGAATATTCATAAATTATGTAAATATTTCTATTACGCACTGCATCGGTCCTTACTTTAAAAAGATAAGAATAATCAACATAAATTGTTTGAGTAATACGTATAATTTCTGATTTTGAGTTAAAATTACTAAATTAAAACAAGCTGAAATTACTTAAAGTTTTGATGTATTTGATTTTACTTAAATATTCCACGTATGTTCTACTAAATTGAAAGTTTGAGTTAGCAAGACTTAAATTTAGTGCGTAAGTGGCAAAACTAATGTTTTCAAGTAAATTCTACATGGGAAAAATACGTAAAAATTACCAATGAACAAATTATTTTTGACAGTGCATACGCCGATATACAGTTATACAGAAATGTGGAATGTCATATAATCTATTGTGGGATACCGCAGTCCATGGACCGCGAAACCTGGTGAGGTCAGACCTGCAGAACGGGTCAGTTTAAAACATGATGGAATATATACTTTTTTTCTAGGTTTGAGGGAAAACAATTGAGATGGACACTTGGAATGCTTCGGAGGACAAAACTTATTACAAATAAAGAATACTGTGCATTCTGCTTCTTGACGTAACAGCGTGACTATTGTCAACGATTTCTGTTCTCAGGTCATCAGGGATAAGGTGGTGCAATCTGTTTTAAAGCTGGTGATCTGTGAAAAAGGTTCATGGATATTACAGTTCTAATTCCTATCCGAGAGATGAGTCGGCGTAGAGGCCTTTCTCGATCAAGGCCAAGGGCAAGGCCAAAATGTATTGACATGGACACGTCTCACGCATTGTTACGAAGACTCTGTATCCGGTCGAAACGCACCCCTCTATCATTCAATAGTGGTACATGTAGCTTGGTCCAGTCATGTTAGTGAACTCTTGTACTCTTAATCAAGGGGGGGGGGGGTATCGTCCTTATTCGGTGAATAGAAAAGTGAATTAACAAAATATCAAGGCCGCTGTTTTATGCTATGGTCACATTAACCAAAAGTAGCCTGCTCGGCGGCCGAGCGGCGAGTTTTTAACCAATTCTGCCCGGCGGCTGCCCGGCCACCGAGCGGCGGCCGCCCAGGCACCGCTCGTTTTTAGGGCATCGGTCGGTCGCCGCTGAAGTTTTAGCGCGGAGTTAAAATTTGGGCGGCGCCTGCTCACTTTTCACTCACCGCCCAAAATACGCTCGGTGCCTGGGCGGTCGCCGCCCGGGCACCGACCTAATCGCTGGGCGATGCCTAATTCCAGCAGCGACCGAGCAGGCTACTGATCGGTCGGTCGCTGCTCTGACTTGTGACCATAGCTTTAGGGAAGGGTCCTATCATCCTCGTTTCACGTCACCTTCCAGCTTTCGATGTATTTATTTCCTTTTCTCTATTT
The DNA here is from genome assembly GCA_035222895.1 of Strongylocentrotus droebachiensis. NCBI lineage: Eukaryota > Metazoa > Echinodermata > Echinoidea > Camarodonta > Strongylocentrotidae > Strongylocentrotus > Strongylocentrotus droebachiensis. The sequence goes on from JAVYIG010005786.1 coordinate 113,044, forward strand.
GTTCTCGCCATCCGAATTGGGGGGGGGGGGATGTGCCCTCCTCATGTCAGCTGGAGCCTGGTTACTGAGCTTTCCCGTTTCCCAAACTCTGCACATGTGATCGCACACGTGAACGCACACTTCTTCTAGACACAATCACCAAGGCATGTTCTTGAAATATTCCACAGACACCGAAGAGAACAGGAAATATTTTAGACCATATTGTCTTCCGTCGAATATCTTTTCCTGTCTGAACCGCAAACTCTTGATTTACTTAACCCCCTAATTACCACAGAAGGAAACACCACGAATAAAGACAATGGATCTAGCGGAGTATGGTAGCAGAAAGGCTAACTGTATCCACCCTCTCTGTACTTACTACCACTTCGCTTAACCCTTTTTTGAGTCGAGTACCTGGTGACAGGGCGCTCGTTTCCTCGTGGGGGTCATGGTAGCAGGTAAACGTCTGGTCGTTCATTACACCTGGTGTCGAGACGAGCATAGGTTGTGGATCAGTGACGAAACGGACACGTTTTATTTACAGAGTGACATGCGATTCTCAACCTCCATACGTCGACATTCAATTTGTGGTTTAAATTCTGGACGTCACTATCTGCTTTCTCAGAAATCAGTGGATGAAGGTGTTGGTCATCCCACTGATGTCCCGATAGACTGATGTTTAATCGTCGCACGTGTCACTGAGTATGCTGATGGGGAGGTTAGCGTCTCCATGACTGAACGTTGGCAACATCAGAAACGAACGCACGAATGAACGAAGGAAACGAACAAACACAAGGAACGAAGTATGAACGGGAATGATACTTCTTGCTTTAAGACATTTAGACAAATCATTCGGATGATGACTTGACAAACCAGTTTTGATAGGCCACAGTTTTGACTTAACGTATCAGTAGGCCTGTGTTTGGTAGTTGAATCTGCGATTGTTAGGACATCATGGCTAGTCATGATCATCCCTCAGGACACTGGGCAGATGTTAGGTTTCACCACTTTTTCGTTATCCTCGTCATCACATCCCTCATCATATCATCGACGTTCTCATCGCCTGCCAGTTTCAGCTCGTCATCAGATCCCACAATCCAGGTTGATGACGTCGACGGTGAATCCGTCGACCCGCAAGTGAAGTTGTCAACGAAAACCGACATCGATGTCCTACCGTCAACGGCGATGTCAAAACCTGACATCGGGTGCGGATGCGATGCCCTGCAGCTGGTTATTGACGAGGTGAGAGCGACGAAGGACGTGTGTATCGAAACCGCTTACGCCGTCGGTGTCCATGTCAAGACAGTTAAAAAGCTCCAGGTCGCTGTTGACGGGCTAGCGAGTCTGAGGGATACGAACCACGCTGACACATATGGTGAGAATGGATGCTTTATCAATTAAAGTTAAAGCAAAGAGTTTCTAATAATCTGGTTAAAGCGGTAAAGGATTCACTCTACAAATCCTGTGTAATACACTAAAATAGTAGGGGAGACATCTATCTACAAAAAAGTTGACTACGTTTAATGATAATTTTATTTATATGGACCTCGTTAAATACACAGATTTTGATAGAAATCATGAAAAAAGAGAAGTCTTTGCATCTATTATGGTGTCCTAATGATCTCATCGACAATCAAATATTTATCATCTGTGACAACTTCAACACGTTCAAGATAACAATATTAGTTAGGGTCATCGACCGGCAGGAACAATCGTTTTTTCTGTTTAGACTACATGTTCCCGTTTAGGGCTTCCTAACATAGTTGTAATAACATTAGAAGTGATTTGCGATATAAAAGTGTTTGTACATGCAAACCGAACATCAGTAGTCGGGTGGGGGGGGGGGGGGGGGGGGGGTGCGATATCTAGTGAAACACTCAACTTGATTTTTAACAATGCAGGCACTCAAAATTGTGTTTTAAATGTACCTTCGTAGGTTTAGCCACAAGCTAGGAAATCTGCGAATTCCTGTTTTTTACCCTTTCCCTTTCCTTTCCCATTTTTACTTTCTCTCTTTTTCTCTCACTGTTATTGGCCAACCGCTTTTCCATTAAGCATTGTTTACGTGTACTGTTTACACACACATATATTTTTACAGTATATGTGTATTGTATGATCTATTTTTACTTACGAAGAGGAAGTCGAATCAAGCAAATCTAAAAAGACTTTAAAAAGATTTATATCAACAAAATATATCCCATAATCATGATTATCTTATCTTGAGGTCGTTGACCCTCTCATCAATTTTTGTCGAAATAAATCCACTTTCAGTATCGCCTACGTCACCTAGGACACATATCATGTCGTCATCAGACGATGCGGCTTTGTCTGCAACTTCTTCTTCTTCCATCGAAGACATCATCGTCGAAATCGAAAAAGACAGAAAGAGTGATCGTGAAGAAGTTGGCAACGGCAGGCCAGACATCGAGACCCCTCCCTCCCTCCTGCAAGGGGTTCACCTCGTAATAATGGAACCGCCCGATGTGATTCCACGAGACTGCTTGGAAGTACAGCAACAAGTGGGTAACGTGACCGGGGTCTATACCATTCTGCCAAATGGGTGTGGGCAGCCTTTTCAGGTCTTCTGCGATATGGCAACCAGCGGGGGCGGCTGGACGGTAAGATGATTTCCTCGATGTCTTTCTTTTGTTTTGAAATGTTAAAGGGGGCATAGCAATTACGATGACTCACACATTTATAGGAAGTGAGGCAGTATAATTTAGAAATAAGAAATTTAATTTTGTAACACAATAAATCCTCTGATGAAAGGATTCAATCTGGTTTTATTCCATAATCATTTCATAAAGTTATTTCCCCCTCATGACAAAATGAAGTTCATTTGGGCTAAACGCTGACAAGTTCTGAGTGTTTTTTTGTTTGTTGAAAAGTTCCCTTCTTTGTTGAGCGTTATCATCTATGGTCCTAAATCTTGCAAATTGTCATCAGATATGACTGATGTTGGACTTCAAAAATGTATTATAACAGTTTGAAGATTGTTTAATATACCTTGTCTGTGGTAAATTGCTAGTGGCTCGTATAATGGTATAGCACCATAACACTACATCATGCACTGTGTATATTTCACTTCATAATGACGTAACATTTTCTTTATAACTTGGACGCGTTTTGATAGTGATGTGATTTATCTACGAGGGATATTTTATGCTCAGAGAGGCAGTATGGGGGAATCTCAAAAGTTACAGCATAGCTTTATAAAGTGAGAAACAATCATGATAAGGAGAACACTGCACACCGATAAAGTAAAAACCTTTTTTGTTGTTAATTAAAGAATATATACCAATCCTTTTTTTTTTCAAAAACATATTTAGGTCATTCAACGTCGATTGAACGGCGAGGTCAGTTTCGCCCGGCTCTGGGGCGCTTACCGTCGAGGATTCGGCAACCTCCTGACCGAGTTCTGGATGGGTCTGGACAAGATGAGTCGACTGACGTCGCAGGACGACTACGAACTACGGATCGATCTCCAAGACTACAACGGAACGAAAGCGACGGCGGAGTACGAGAATATGATGGTCAGTGATTACCGGAGTAATTATCGCCTGCTCGTCGGCTCGTTCAAGGCCAATGGTTCAGCAGGTAATACATTTGGCCGAAATATAAAAAAACTGATGATCAAGAGGAAAATAATTTGTGCGATTTGAAAAATTATTTTTCATTTGTTAAAGATCTCTAATGTGGGAGGAATTCCAACCAGTGTTCCGCGAAGTTGAATGATCATGAAACATTTGAATTTTTTACATATTTTACAGCCTCGGACTTGGAGTTCCGAATTCATAAATCGCTTTAATTTCCAGTCTAGTCAAGTGTTATGACGTATGGTGTCATCTTGAAGCATTTACTATAGAAAATGAAAGACTTTTTAAAATCGATTTTCCAATCAAATCCTTGCAAATATCACCACATTTCGCATTCTAAATTGATATTCAATCTATTACTCCACGATCAAAGGCATGATCGTGTGCTTTGAGACTACATGTTATTTGTTTTATTCAACAGCATACCCTACTGACACCACGAATCAAAGAGACAATAGTATGAAAAATACGTATCGAATAAACACCGAATTCGTCAATCAAAGACATTACTTATGTGATTATCAAAATTAAGGTTAGTGCCTTTAAATACATAAAAATGCTTAACAAGACATTGGTGTAGTTTTACAACCAGCATTTTTTTCTTCTCAACAGGCGATTCGCTGAGCTACCACAACCACATGCCCTTTACGACCACTGACCGGGACAACGACCTCGCCAAGAAGAACTGTGCCCAACTCTACTCCCAGGGGGGCTGGTGGTACAACGGCTGTCTCTACAGTAACCTCAACGGTCTCTACCTCGGCCCCGAAAACGACGAGTTTGCCGCTGGCGTTACATGGTTCGAGTTCGGTGGCTTCCGAGGCTCGCTGAAATTGGCCGAGATGAAAGTTAGGCCGGTGCCGTAGTGACGCAGCCTCTGCACGTGGAAAATGTGACGCTTTTATAAAGCCCGTTGTACATGAAGCGTCAATTGGCTGACGTAGGGCTGTGTCAACGACTGACGCAATCTTTGAACGCATCCTGTGATGGTGACATCTTACAAGATGTGTATTCAACTGCTTTGAAATACTGGTTTATGAGCAAATTACCATCCCAGGGGGGTGTTTCATAAAGCTGTTCGTAAAGTTACGCATGACTTTACGAACGACTTGTATATGAAAAGCCAAATGGGATGCTCAATCATTATTGATTATTATTTATTAAGTTGAACTGTGCAGATGTATATTAACATTCTTATTATAACAACCATTTTTAATGCAAAGTATATTTTTTGCCATAATTTAATTGAGGTTATTGGAAATATCAGAACAAAATTGGGGCATCCTATCTGGCACTTCATATACAAGTCGTTCGTAAAGTCATGCGTAACTTTACGAACTCTTTATGAAACACCCCCAAGGCTGGATTAGCGCAGGGAATAGCGCAACCAAAAAGACGCATGCTTACCCGGCTGTAACGTTGTCCGCTTCACATTCCGAAGGTTCAACTGAACACACGAATCTCCACATATGCATGTGCTGTCTTTGATTTGATCATGACATGAGTTATTCTAATCCGAAAGTGTTTTTATCCCAATCAATATTGGAATATTGACACTTATCGTCTGGATGATGGGATACAATATAGCAAAATATAAACAGATTTGGAGACATGAAAGTGACACAAAATGGGGGAAAACCGAATGATTTGCGTTTGTAGTACGCCACGTCAAAGTGATGGTGTCTAGATGTCTGACGCAAATGATTTGGAATGGCTTTTTGAGGGATCAATGTGACACTAACGACGGGAAAGGAGGACATTTGTAACGTACGCTGCGGTGATGATGTGCGTCTACAAGATGTGCCTACCACGGCAAAGTATTGAAATGGAGCGTCAATGCTTTACTAAAAATAGGAAAGTTCATGCAGCTTGTATTGACAAAGCTAAAGTGCCTGGCATGTCAAACCATCTGCGTGAAGATAATCAGATTTCTCTGATTATATATATTTTAAGTTTGGTCGCCTATAGGTTTTTTTCCTGAGGCCGCCACCACGCTCAAGCTTTAGTTCAAAATGGTGGTCTCCTACATTTTTCAATTTTGAAATGATTTGTCAACTATGTGTATTTTTAAAGGTATGATTATTTAATAGATTTATATTATGATATGATTATATATTATGTATGTTGACTTTTATATATATTACGTTGAACAACATAGAAAGAAAAGATTTTACTACAGACTCGAGCAAAAAAAATGACAGGGAACTGGAATCGTAATTCTAGATGGACTATACAGCTTTTTCTATAAATTATTATCCGCACGTATAGACATACGGAATTTGTCAGAGTCTCACTCATACGTAATGTCGTTATTCACAGACGTACTATTTCCTTTCGGGTGACTATTGTCATCATTACAATGCCACATGATGGTAGCCAAACTTAGTGACCATTGGTGGTTGTAAAGATTGATTAGCTATATATAGCCTGGTCGCTTGTTTATAATATCGAAACTGAACACACACAAAATACATTCAATTTCAAAGAAATAACATGGCATATATGTCTAGCAAACTCGTTGAGTGTCAATTTTAGTAAAGGAAAAATAAATGCACTCGAACATTTCGTCAAGCAAATTCGTCGATTGCCAATGTCACTTTTCAATAAACACAATGCTAGCAAATAATGAAGACGATTTATATTACTTTCATTGTATTGCATATTAATTAACACTAGCACTTCCAGTTTTTCAGATGTTCTGTGTTATCTTCAAAGTATGTGTTTTTATCTACTTGTATATTTTATCATGTTCATATTGTTTATTTGAAACAAAAAGTAAACAGAGATATATATTTTTGCTCTTTTCAACAGCCTAAATTTGTGTGTAATTGTAACTACATGTATTTCCATGTCCCCGTCATATCAATGAAGTATTTGAAAATAATATTACTTTAAGTTTTAATGACAAATGAATATTATTTAAAGCACAAAAGTTTTGTTTTTATGATAACTGAAAAAAAGAAAAATGCCGGTTAAAATGAATATCATTGTAACTTCTGATTTGTTTTCTTTCCATATAATATGGTTTTTCGTTTGAATCAGTACGCATTTGGTAGTCATGGAAATATCAATATGAAATAAACAGACCTGATTTCAGAGCAAATGTATATCTTCTGTGTTTTTTTTTCAAGGACGAGTTTGCACTTTACTAAGAAATTAGTCTAGCTGTCATATATTTCATGATTCTAACAGATAACGCACCTCTTTGAAAAATCTTTTGAATGTGTAGGATGTAACGAAATGATAGATATCATTGTGAAACGGAGACTCGGTTATGACACATTTCCGGTCTTATCGGATATACAAGGAACTATTCGGAAGGTATTTAAACCAATCAAGGTTAACAGACTTCAAAAAGTTCTTGATTCTGCTGATCAACGATTTTTAGTTGGCGTATCCTGGCCTTGCTTTCGTAAGGGGGGGGGGGGGGGGGGGTTTAAGCCAGGTTATTTTTTTAATTTTTATTTCAGAGAAGAAATCAAACCGTAGGGGCTTTGTTTGTGTTTGGAAGGAGTCTTGCGAAAAGAGGAGGAAGGGGGGGGGGGGAGTTGATATAACAAGTGGGTGGCTAAAACAAAGTAGAATGGGGGCAATGTTTATAAATCCTCAGCTGAGTGATATGGTCTGCCTTTCCTCTCCTTACTTTGATTTTTACCGATTTAAATGTCACATTTAATTATTCACGTCCAGTCCACATGATGCAGGAGCAGGGTTTATTGAGAATTGTTTTTCAAACTATTCACACTTCATTGTATTTCAATAACAACTAAATAATGACGTCAAAAATCTTCTATTTAATAGTCGTAATTAATTAAACAAAAGTAATATGTTGGGGTAAAAATTGCTCATTGCTTAACCCCTACTAAAATTAGTGCCCCTCTGACACATCTGGGGGTGTTTCACATAGACTAAGATCGACTTTACGTTGGAGTTAACTATGGCAGGCTGTTCATGCTACTGGTTGCTCTCACCGTTGCGTTGGTCTCTCAATTATGATCTTCCGATAATATTTTTTCCTTCAATGATGAACTATCAACAACTATAAATTATGTAGATTTGTGACCATGATTTGTACATCCCTTGAGAAACTAATGCTAGGAATTTTTAGAGGAACTAGTGGCATGAACGGCCTGTCATAGTTAAGTCCAACTTAAAGTCGATCTTACTCTTTGTGAAACACCCCCCCCCCTAATGCCCAAACAGACCTGCCAATTATTCGGGTGTTTTTATCCTTTACGCTGGCTCCAGTGAAATAGCTAAATATATCAGTAGCTACCAGAGCTATTCTGAATCTTCGGACGAGGAAGTCTAGCAACCTTGACCCATTTCTTTGCTTTCCACAAATCTCTTTTTATTCAGACCCTTTTCTATGCTACACGACCTTAGTTTCCCCTTTTCTTCTTCTTCTTCTTGAACATTTTTTTAAATATTAGAACTCCATTTGTATCTTTAACTATTTTTATTTGTTATTGGACCTCGGCCCCTTAACAAACTCCTGGCGCCGCCCCTGGTCTGGGGAGAGGATAACTAGAGCATGGCAGTTGGAAAGATGGCGGAAGACGAGTAATGGCAACGAATACAAAGGAGTCGCCAATACTGAATGATATAACAAACTGTCTTCCAACATTGCTAAAGTATTCTTCCACCCGTTAGGGTCTGGTCACTAGTCGCACACATTAAACTAATACCCCCTCCCCCAGTCACATCGAAACTTAAGATCTTTAAAACATTTTTGTTCGTTCTTCGGTCTATTGTAGTATTGGAGTCAGTCTCGTCGGTATGACTAAGGTAGAAAGAACAACGTTTCAGTTGGTTGACTTGTAAATAGGGACTTTTAGATTTGCTCGTTGACATAGTGGACTGCTGCGTGTGATGTCCTTTTAAAGCACTGGCAGTGCCTTAAAATGATGTCAAAGTGCCTTAAAAGGAAGTCACACGTAGCAGTCCACTATGTCGACATGCAAATCTAAAAGTCCCTAATACAAGTTTCGTGAAACCAAGTCTGAGTCGGTTTCCCCTTTGTACTCCCCCCCCCCCCCCCCAGCAACAACAAATGCACGCAACTCGCACCATGACTACCGAAAATAATACAACTATTCGTAACAGGCGAATGAAACAATCCGCACCGAGGCACCCACAAAGATGCTTGCGCAAACCCAGCTACACTCCGAAAAAAGCCCATTGGGTCAAAAGGAAATAATACGGCAAGCAAAGAAGAATCTATCAAAACCACTTCAGGTTTCGTGCTACATTATATTGTAAATTATCGGCAATAGCTGGTAAGATTTTATTCACAAAAAAAGATGCACTACATATCCTTGAAATATAAATACATTTGAATCAATGGAAAGGTAATCAAACATATAATTGACACAATACATTTAGTGGATCTGTGTCTTTCTAAATATTGAAGAGAGAAAAATAAAAATGTGTGATTACATCAAGATTCCTTGATGGCATTTTCATAGTGTAAAATTTGCTATTAATGTTATTGAGGTTTTCTATTAAATAAAAAATAAATAAAAATACAATCTGACAGCTATAATTCAATATATCAAATACTAAATAATAATTGAGTAGATTGCTGTATAGTCGGAGATCAACATTGAAAAAAGGAAAGTATTATTTGCGGTCGATAACTATAATAACACTAATATAATTTGTACACTTTTATAAGGTTTTATTTTTTCTTTCTATTTTTCTCCCCATCTCCTTTTCTCTTTTCCTCTTTCTTTCCTTTTTAAATTTCTTCTTCTTCCTTCTCCTTTCTGCGATAAAAATTTGAAAATTCATGTTGAAAAAATAATACGTCATACTGGAAGATCCAAGCTGAATGATATCACCTAAGATAGTTTCGAATCTAAATTTAATAGTGTAATTTACTTAACTCTCCGACTCATTCTTTGTGAACTTGACATCCAGCACTGCTGGACTATTCTTGGATTTCGTGAAAAGGATGACTTTGGTGCCTACAACTACAATTCGTAAGGTTTTCTTCATGGGTGGACAAAATATCCTTCGTCCAGATAGTCCAGCATTATAAGCTATAGCTCTCGTGTGTTAAGAGATGTATTAGGTGGTTCCAGGTGGGTAAAAATGTGAAATTAAGACGTCGTGGCGAGAGCTCAAATTTGGCGTTCTTATTCATTTTTAATTTTTAATATAAGGCATACATAATATTTCATAAAAAAGAAACTTATTTATTCAAAGTTACATAAACAAAGTAGTTGACAAATTGAATTTTTGCGAGACGTTCATCCCTGAACAACACAACTTATTTATGCAATTTGTGTTTAGGCAATAATTGTAGTACGAGGGATTATAGCAGGCGAATGAAATACTTCTTCACCACATACACTAAGGTATAGGATGCATCCAAAACAATTAATTTGAATACATTTACTTGATACACGACTTCTCATAGTACGTAACCCTATCTAGAATATGGCGATGCCTATATACTGAGAAAATGTACATTGTTCTTGCATCAAACCTCTCTCCTACACTCTGATGGAGAACCTTTCAGATTAATGGCCAAAAACACAATGAATCTCTCAAAATAACTAATGTTATTTCTTGGGGGTGAGGTTTCCTTTGAACTAGATTACATCACGGAAATGGCACTATAAGTTAAGGATCTGCTAATCTTGCAGTTTCAATGAATACTTTATTACTTTACCCCAGCCATAATTTGAATTAATATTAATATCTAAAAATGCACCGTCATGTGCAAACAAATGTGGTATTGAAATCTCAGCCCTCAATATATTACCGGCAATACCTTTATACGTGAGTTGAAAACCAAAAGGCGTTAACCTAAATAATTTTAATACCCTCCATAGTTATGTACAAGACTGGAAAATTCACTTTGGGGGAGTCATATTCAGGGCGGATCAAGCTTTTTGCTAAGGGGTTGGGGGGGTTGACCCAATAACGATGTGGAGCGTGGTCACCTAGCCACAAAGCGGCGTTTTTGTTGTTGCTATTTTGAACCCCCGTAAGTGATGTTTACCTGGCATCTACTATTAAACACAATGAAGACCATAAAAAGTCTGGACACATGATGGTGTTTTTCTATGCACATCACATCTCACTCGGCATTTTCACTAGATCCGCCCCTTATATTAGAGATCATTCGTTTGGAGAGGAAATCTACTTTGAAAATAAAACACGGTGATATATTATCAGATGAACTATTCAACCACTATACAGATGAATGTAAGCAATGCTTCGGATGACATCATGATCACAAGCGAAGAATATTTTCTTCTTGACCAGGTGTTCCAATGTCTTGACCCCTTGACCGAAGGGTTTCAAACTCTTGGGCCCGAATTCACAAAGGAGGTTTGTCGACAAACCTTGGTTTTCGTACGTCATATGACGCGTTTTTACGCGTTTTTTACAAACCTGGTTTGTAAAAAACAAAAGGAGGTTTGGCGAAACAAAAGGAGGTTTGTCGACAAACCTCCTTTGTGAATTCGGGCCTTCGTCTTTGCACTGGAGCTCAGCTTGTAGGTGATGCAACTCGCCTATAAGGAAATAAGATTTATGCGGAGAATAAAGAAATACATCATTAGATAAACATATATAAATATATTTCTCTTTCGAGGTACTATGTCCAATTTGCAGGCCCAAAAAATGAAAAGGTTAAATATTAACGGCATTTGTAAGATAATACTCATTTAGAACTTCCCTATTAAAATAAAAGGGGGCTTGAAAATATCGTTAAGTGGGAAAAATAACGACTATTAATTGTTGAATCGACTTAAGTGATACCAATACAGTACTAGTAATAGTCTGGTTCTCAGACCATTGTATCGAATGGTAGTACGTTTTGTGCTGCGCAAAGATTCAATCAGTTTAATCTTGGCCATCACAAGAAGTGGGTTATTGATGTAGACAAATGCTCATGTACCCTTTACAACTCTTTTCATGTATGTTATTACCAAAGAAGGAAAAAAAAGCCAGTCAGTCACTCAATAGTGTCTGACAGTGAAGTCTAGCAAGTAAACAGGTTTCCTTGCATAATTTGAATATAAGGACACTGTTAACGTTTAAATTTCACAAATAGGACATACATGACATATTCATAATTCCTGCAAAGTTCTACATAATTTGATGTTGGCTGCAAAAGGGACACAGTATCTTTAACAGTCAAAAATTTAGTCGCTCGATTCCTTGTCTATTCTAATTTTATTTGAACGCCATTTTATTACAATTTGAATATACCATTTCTAAGTATAATTTTTCCTCCACTTTTCTTAATTTTAAAAGCAGTATCACAATTATAACTACAGTAGAACAAGTTTAGAAAAATAACATATCTACACTATCAAATACCCATGGTGAAATCGAAGATTTGTCACATAAATATCATCAATATATATAATACAGCCTAATATAACCGACATGACGGATTTTTGCTGTTTAGCCTTCAGCACTGAGATCGATGGTAGTGCAATCCGATTCATTAATTTTCCACATAAACTTCAGGAGACCGATTTGGGTAATGATTTCTGATCATAGTCCTCGTCATCGTTCTACTGCACAACAAGAGTATAAATATCGAATAATACCCTTATCTGTGGCATTGTGTTTTGATTCTGTGCTCTTCCTTTCTTAAATCATTGGAATCCTTACCTGAAGATTTCTGCTGACTTCCTGAAGCCGTTACCTACTTCTTCGAGGACTTTGTAGACCTCTGTTTCTTTGAACCTGGTTTAGCAGTGCTTTCCTGCAAGAGAGAAGACACGGAGTTGACCTCAGTTTCAGTGTCTTTGGTTTTCACCGTCAGGGTACGCAGGGGGCGATTGGCTGTGCTCTGCTGTTTGGCGATGTCTTTCCTGTAAGCGTTTTAGATATTGCAAAACAAATTAAAACAGTACGTTCATATATACGGTTGAAGAAAAAAAAACAAGAAGCTAAATTATCTGCCTTAAATACCAGTACACATTACAACAAAATTGTAATTTCGGTACAGCCTTGTTAAAATGTTTTTATTATGAAAGTTTTCGGAGATGCTGATTAATTTTACTAAATAAATACTAAAAGTAACTTTGAGCTGAAATTTGGAAAAGTGTAGGAACTATTTAGCCTACTGGGAGTTCACTCTTAAAATGACGTCACAATAACAATGATTCAATCTTCTAAATCGCTGTCAAAACCGTCTCTTATGGTGGATAAATAAACGCAATAATCAACAGCGATTTTAATCGTCAACCATTATCTAATTTGTCTTAAATAGTTATTTGAGTTTGGGTTATAATCAAACTTTTACCCTCTCTGACTTTGAATTTCAAGTAAAGGTTTCAGGACTGGTTCCGTCTCTGCTGAAAAATAGTCTTTATTGTCACCCCTTCACAGACGTATGCATTCAGGTCACACCATGAGAGACCAGGTAGGCAAGGAGAGCATCTGAGTTCGTCTTAATCCCAATGTGTCCCCATTTCCTCTTCATCTGTTAACGAAAAGGGGGTTGGGAGAACCATGAGGAGTTATCAGTTATTATTGGGGATCATAGTATTGAAGAGGATATGCCTATAACTCATATTCAAAAAATTAATAGAATTAACTAAGGTTCACCATTTCAAATGATTACATTTGATAAATCAAGCAGTTACTGACCAAATTCAGAGATACAATTCAAGAAATACATTCAAGAAAACATAAATGGTCGTTACTGAAAAATGAATAAAGGGATATTTCCCGTAATGAAAGCCAAAGAAAAGCTGTTGACAGCCAGAGATAAATTTCAATTGACATGTTAAAAGATGGTACAAGATATAATTGCAAGAACAATAAACAAAAGAAAGGGGTACGTTACTTCTTAAAAATACGCAATCTACATGAAGGAAAGGGTTCATTGGTAAATGATATAGTTTGTTCAAAATTTAGATCAACGGATTATATATATTTTTATAAATAGGATTAAATTGCACCCAAAGAAAAAAAGGTTTTTCTTTATTACATACCGAATTTCAACGCCTTTGCCTGAACGTTAATCTTGAGTCAAATCCCAAAGAGGTAACACTTTAAAGCCTTTTAAATTTATCTGTGATACATATAATACCTGCCAATTTGCAAATCGTTATTAAAGTCCTATAGATATGAATGTGGATTTTTATAGGGAAGTGTAATATACTGTAAGTTTGTTTCATATTTAGGTTATATAGACGCAGTATGTTTCATACCTCGATATATATTGACTTTGTTTTATACCTCAGAAATATAATAATAATAATATTGGGTTCTTCTTTAGCGCTCATATCTCTCAGACTTGACACTCCTCGATATCATACTTTCAGTGTGTTTTATATCTCAGAACTGTTTTCTCAGTTTCTTTCATACCTCAGTAATGTATTATCAATGGGTTCATACCTCAGTTATATATTCTCAGTTTGTTTTATACATCGGTAATATCCACCCACTTTGCTTCTTACCTCGGTAATGTACTCTCAGTTTGCTTCTTACCTCGGTAATATACTCTCAGTTTGCTTCTTACCTCGGTAATATATTCTCAGTTTGTTTCATACCTCGGTAATATACTGTCAGTTTGTTTCATACCTCGGTAATATACTCTCAGTTTGCTTCTTACCTCGGTAATATACTCTCAGTTTCTTCATACCTCGGTAATATACTCTCAGTTTCTTTCATACATGTACCTCGGTAATATACTCTCAGTTTATTTCATACCTCGTAATATACGCTCAGTTTGTTTCATACCTCGGTATTAAATATACTCTCAGTCAGGCGCGCCGGAAGCAGTTTGGGATTGGGGGGGGGGGGGGGCAAACATCCCAGGGGCTCATATTCCAGGGGCAGTGACGTAATGAGAAAAAAGTTCGAAGGGGGGGGGGGGCAGACGAAAAATCTGCATCACCACCAGTCTTACACGTTATATGCAGGTCCCGCGGAACGTTTTTCAAAGTGGAGTATTATCGATCAGGTAGAGCGTAAATTGGCGTGGGGTCAAGGGCATGAGCCTCGGCAGGAGGGTCAAGGGCTGAGCCCCTGGAAGCTCAGGGGTTTTAGGTATTTAATTACGGTTAGATGAGCATCCATGGCCCTCTGCAGTGTAAGGCAATTGACGTGTTCCGAGTGGGGGGGGGGGAGAGCCCCCAGAAGCTCAGAGGTTTTAATATTTAACTACGGTCAGATGAGCATCCAGGGGCCGTCTTAGGGCCCTTGGTGTGGTCCAGGGGGCAAAGCCCCCGTAAGCTCCGGGGTTTTAGCATTTAATTACGGTCAGATGAGCATTTTGTATACCTTATTTGTGACATTGGCAGGTCACTTATTTTTTTCTCCGTCTTTCTTTCTTTTCTCTTTAACACACTTTTTCAAAAAGGAGGGGGGGGGGGGGCTCGAGCCCAGCCACTTCGCAGTCCATGACATAAAGGCTTCTAAATAAGCGTATTTCGCCTGACTGTAATTTGGGAATTTCTTATTTTCCAACAACGCATAAAAAGGTATGACTTACAAAAAAAAATGGAGAAAAAATGCCGGAAAATCATGTCACAACATCAACATTGGAAATCACTTGTTTCGAATAAGAAATACATCATTCCCCCTCCCCCCCCCCCCAATCAGTACGCCAGCGTTCAGGGGCTCATGTCTTCTCACCCCTATAACAAAAAACGGACACGCTTATTATTTTTATTATTGTTACGTTCTTTTGGATTAAAAATACAAACCATGTTTACTCCTTTACTTTTTTTTTTTTTTGGAGGGGGGGGGCGTTTTGGGGGGGGCAAAAATGCGTTTTGCCCCCCCCCACACTTTTTTGACTGGGGGGGGGGGGGCAACTGCCCCCCTGCCCCCCCCCCCCACTTCGGCGCCTATGCTCTCAGTTTGCTTCTTACCTCGGTAATACTCTCAGTTTGCTTCTTACCTCGTAATATACTCTCAGTTTGTTTCAAACCTCGGTAATATACTCTCAGTTTGTTTCATACCTCGGTTATATTACTCTCAGTTTACTTCATACCCTCGGTAATATACTCTCAGTTGTTTCATACCTCGGTAATATACTCTCAGTTTGTTTCATACGTCGGTAATATACTCTCAGTTTGTTTTACACCTCGGTAATAATTCTCACTCGTGTCATACCTCGGCCATATACGGCTCTTCGACCATCTTTTTGCGATTTGCATGGGCACAGCAGGCAATCTGCAAGGGATTCTTTCCAGCATTGTCTGGAAGGTTGACGTCTGCACATAATTCACCAAGACATTTTTTTTGGAGGGGGGGGGGGGGCGTTTTGGGGGGGCCAAAATGCGTTTTCCCCCCCCCACACTTTTTGACTGGGGGGGGGGGGGGCAACTGCCCCCCCTGCCCCCCCCCCCCACTTCCGGCGCCTATGCTCTCAGTTTGCTTCTTACCTCGGTAATATACTCTCAGTTTGCTTCTTACCTCGGTAATATACTCTCAGTTTGTTTCATACCTCGGTATATACTCTCAGTTTGTTTCATACCTCGGTTATATACTCTCAGTTTACTTCATACCTCGGTAATATACTCTCAGTTTGTTCATACCTCGGTAATATACTCTCAGTTTGTTTCATACGTCGGTAATATACTCTCAGTTTGTTTACACCTCGGTAATATATTCTCACTTCGTGTCATACCTCGGCCATATACGGCTCTTCGACCATCTTTTTGCGATTTGCATGGGCACAGCAGGCAATCTGCAAGGGATTCTTTCCAGCATTGTCTGGAAGTTGACGTCTGCACCATAATTCACCAAGACATCGACTAAATGGAAATGCTCATGGGAGATGACTACAGCAAGAGGACGGATTCCAACTACGTTTTCTACTGCATTCACGTTACAGTGGCCCTGTAGGTATAATTCAAAACATATCAAGTTTATATTTTGGATAAATGGCCCAATTGTGCACATTTCTCATTGCAGGAGTTTTGATAATGTTTGATTTTGATCTAATTGAAGCCAACCGCACACTCCATGATCCGACTACGATCTGATTTTAGAACAATTGGCAAAAACAGTCAAAATGATAATCCAAACAAGTGAATTTGTTATTATCGACATATTGACTAGTCATG
>JAVYIG010005787.1:0-129655 GCA_035222895.1 Strongylocentrotus droebachiensis
TCTTTATCAATTTTTCTCTGTATCAATGTTTACTCTTATCATTTGTATCTATCAGTTTCCTCTAGCCTTTTCCCTATCTCTATCATAATTATATTTATGTTCTAAATAGCGCTCTCTCTCTCTTTATATCTCTTTATCTCTCTTTATCTCTATTTCATCTCTCTTCCTCTCTCTCTCTCTCTCTCGCCCTCTCTCTCTTCTCTCTTTCCCTCTCTCTATCTCCAACATCCTCCGTCTCATCCTTTCTAACATTCTCCATAGATTAATATCTTGAGACATGTTATGTAAGACCTTGGTGTGTGTGAGTTGAACGGTGACAAGCTTCATTAACGGTCAAAATTAGGCTTTTATATTTCATTGACTTCTTTTGGCGTATAATGTTGCATTTCTCCCACGGGTCACATTTAAACATATAAAATAAGAACGCAGATCAGAGCACATTAAAACATTTTTCGAATGCATGTCTAACACAGATTTCATTTAAAACCTATTTAACATTTTGTCCCCTTGTTACTGATTCGTATCATATAATCTTTTAAAATGGGACTGCACTACATACTTGTAGCTACTTGCGCCCACTATATAGCAAACAATGCCTAAGCGGTACCCGTTGGCCCCCCATGATCCCCTTTTTCTTATTTTAATTGAGAGCTGATTTGATGAGATAACCACCCGTCTGTGACCACGCTGGGAGGTCTAATCTCTCCTGGCCAAACTAGTGCAGAAAGGCTTTAAGAGCGTTTTAGAGCAATCTATCTCCTTATATCATCTCACATTCTTTTTCCTTTTCCTTCTTCTCTCCCTTCGCTCTCACCTTATTCCCCCCCACCCCCCCGTTCGATTGGGAAAGAAGGTACGTGCCCCCGGGCCCTCCCCTCGCAGCATGGATCCTTGGATCCACCTCACTAGCATATTCAGGCCTATATAACATGCTCATCAAAACACGCTTGGCATTGCATCGCTACTTCAACCGCGTATACAATTCATGTGCCTACTATTATTCTGTTCTCTCTCTCCCTTTCCCTCTCCTTCTCTTTCTTTATTTCTCTCTTTCCTTCTCTACTTTTTACCAATTTCCTTATATCTTTTCTCCTCTACTAATCTTTCTGGTGATATTTTAATGCCTTTTGTTAAAGTGATTTGATGTTTTTCCGCAATTAATTTTAATTGTTACATTGTCGTTTTTTTATTTTAGTTTTTGCTTTTTACTACTTCTAATGCGTATTATTCTTATAATAGTTTTAAACTGTTTTTATATACCTTTTGCGTGTGAGCTTGGTTGATATTCGTTATTTTTATTTCCGTGTATTACATTTTGATTCTGTTCAGGACCATGATCTAAAACAGATTGGATTTAATATATATCTTATTCTTGTTATCCTGATTACATATATTTTAATAAATAAATAGATAAGTATGAGAGTGAAAACATTACGGCCAAATTGTTAACACTTGAGAGCGTCTTCTTCATAATTATTTAGGTATAATAATCCCGATACCAGTCATGTAGGCCTATTCAACTGTGGTAGATTCAGCGTACGTTCAGGTATACAAATAAATAATGAATAATTTTGTTTACCCAGAGAAGCCTTATCAGCATCAAATGTATTCTTCCTGAGGGCCTTGCAATTATTGTTGCCCCAGCAACTGCAGGTACGCACTTACACCTGGGTGGAGAATGGCAAAGGACGTTAGAGCCAAGCTGGGATTCGAACCATCAACCTAAGATTGGGAGTTTAATGAACTAAACCACTATACCACGACACCTCCACGTCATACGCCCCTTCCTCCCCCTTCTCCAGCCAGGAATACTGGATCCGCCAAAGTCAAATAACACGTCATCTTAATCTTAACAAGTTTTGCAAAGTTATTTAACAGGCCAGCAGTTATGTCAAGTATAATTTCCCAATGGGGGTTTGTGGCAGGGTCCATGATTTCCCTAGGTCACACGCACACAAACAGGGATTACGTAAGCACAAGTATAAATATGCATCTCTCTTTATGCCTCTCTTATTCGTTGTTCAAGTGAAAGTTGTGCATGTTTGCTGAGGACTATTGATCCAGCCTCGCCCGATTGTTCAAACAAAATCTCGAGGAAGAGGGTACAGCGCAGACTGGTACCGGGTTAACCCTGTTTATGTACGGCCAATGAGGAACTATTACTCTCAGCATTTATAAGGAGAGTGAGAACTCTGCTTTTAGCATTTATCAAATAGTTCCTCTACCTGACGACTGCTACGGCCTAATTATGAGAGTATTGGGTCTTCTTCTCCTTCTCGGCTTAGCCAGCTTCTCATCGGCCCAAGTCTTCGGGTTCGGTGGCTGTCCCAGAGTGCGCGTCGCCAGAGACTTCGACCTCGATCGCTACTTCGGTCGGTGGTTCGAAATCACGAAGTTTTACACCTTCTACCAGGATGGTCTGACGTGTGTGTCGGCGGAGTATCTACCAGGGGATGATGGTAGCATTCGTGTCATCAACTCGGGACGATCACAAGACGGAGATGTGACGACAATTGAAGGGGTTGCCTTTCAACCCGATCCAGAGGAGGGAGCAAAACTACAGGTCCAGTTTTTCAGAGGTAAGTTTTTAAAAAAAAATCATTTTAAAAATCTAATTTCATTTGATTTTGATTAAAAATATATGTATTCACGATAACCAAGTATCAGACATAAATACAAAACCAACATGAAATATGAATTTCTGACAAAAAGATCACTTTCCAAATTAGTACGTTTTACACCTTGGCCCTGAAAAGTTTAAAATCTAGTAGGTCCTATAATTTTAAAAAAGAGACTCAGAATGGAAATCACTAGGCTTTATTATATACACTCAAATAGGCCTATAAATTGACCAACATAGACATCTTTTGACAATAATGAATATTACAAATATCGAAGTATCGGTACGGAAAATTAACAGTTTTTACAACTGCATATTATGATTCATATTCAATTTCAAATATAGTTCAATAATATTTATAAATATAATATATACCGTAAACCGTCCTTGATGATTGAATAAACTAATTTAGATATTACTCTAAATTATTTAAATAATCTTTCATATGGAAAGGACAATACACAGAACGGGATCTGTTATGGGACGTAATCTGTTTATTATGTGATTTTGTTTAATGAGAATGTGATATTTGTTTAATATGTGATATCGTGATTATCGATTTGAACTCTATAATATTTGTTATATGTTAAAATTATCCTTATATTAAGGATACTAATTGGATTTATATAGCCACGTGTAAAAAATTATGTTTGTAGATAATGTGTACAAATATATGTTTATTATATGGTCTACCTCATTAATTTGTTTGATACACGTTTTGTCGTGTTACTCTTATTTACATGATTTACATGTTTATCAGATGCATCAATGATGTTAGTGGTGTTATTGATACTAATATTATTGTTACTAATACTAATAATTACCATATACCTCTATAATTATGCATTAATAACCTATAATCTATATTTCTCTCGTCTTACAGGGCAAACACCAGGCGATTATTGGGTTCTCGATGTGGAATACGACAGATATGCTCTTGTACACTCGTGTTCAGAAGTCTTCTATGGCTGGTTTAACATCCAGTCCAACTGGCTTCTCGCCCGTGATCGTTTGCCATCCGAGGAAGTCATCGAGGGTGCTTTGAGGAAGTTCGGAGAACAGGGCATCAACGTTCAAAAGCTCAAGAGAACGAATCAGAGGAATTGTGAGGAAGAACCACCACGTCCGACAGAGAGGCCTGGCACTGAAAGACCACGCCCATCCGAGAGGCCTGGCACCGACAGACCACGCCCATCAGAGGAGCCTGAAACTGAGCGACCACGTCCATCTGAGGAGCCTGGCACTGACAGACCACGCCCATCAGAGGAGCCTGAAACTGAGCGACCACGTCCATCCGAGGAGCCTGGCACTGACAGACCACGCCCATCAGAGGAGCCTGGCACCGACAGACCACGCCCATCAGAGGAGCCTGAAACTGAACGACCACGCCCATCAGAGGAGCCTGAAACTGAACGACCACGTCCATCTGAGGAGCCTGGCACTGACAGCCCACGCCCATCAGAGGAGCCTGAAACTGAACGACCACGCCCATCAGAGGAGCCTGAAACTGAACGACCACGCCCATCAGAGGAGCCTGAAACTGAGCGACCACGTCCATCTGAGGAGCCTGGCACTGACAGCCCACGCCCATCAGAGCCTGAAGCTTTCAGGAAGTGAAAGGCCACCCCCTTATAGATTCCAGGAACTAACAGTCCACCCCCTCGTTGTAACCGCTAACATAAGAATATCCACCAATATTCGATAACTTTTAATCAGAACAATAAATAACATAAAGGAAAAATAATTATTTAACAAAATAAAATATCGTCCGTTGCCCCTTTTAAAACTGTTTCAGCTGAAATTGATATCATAATGTAGTAAGCTCGTAAATTAAAACAAAAATGTTTACAAATTTTGTTTTCCTATTTTAATTTCGCTCGTATTTATTATGAAATCGTTGTGATTATCGTAACATTTTAAGTAAACGAATACAATTCTTTTCACCAAGTAATTAGTACTGAATGACATTTTCTGTTCACTTTTCATACTTTAGCACTTTGATAAATTATGGTCAATTTAGCATGATTTCTAAAACTAGAACTGAGGTCTGCCTGTAGCCAAAGACAGTTTCTAAGGCTATAAATACAAATATAAATTGATATTTAATAATATGTATTCGTGCCCTCAAAGGCAGAGAATAGGCAACATAGAGATCGTCCAAAGGTTAAACCGATTAGATTAATTACGACGAATAGGGGAATGAAAGATAGAAGAATGGAAATAAAATACCGGGAAAGAATGACAGAGAAGAATACATTATTGTCTAGATAGTGAGAAAGGAGCAATTAAGAGACTGAATTAGTAAGATAGACAGAGAGAGAGAGAGAGAGAGAATGAGGGGGGGGGGGGGAGAATGGCTAGAGGAAAATATAGATATCGACATAATTATATAGAGAGAGAAAAAATGAACGGGAAAGAGAAAGTGAGAGACAGAGAGAGAATGTCGAGAGGAAATGAGAAGTGTCTATATAATTAGAAGGAAAAAAAATGGGGAAAGGAAGAGAGAGAAAGAGAGAGACAGATAGAGAAAATTAGAATTGCATGAAAAAGTGTGTATAGTAAAAAGCGAGGTTAAGAAGGAGATAAAAAGGGTGAAGGATGCGAAAGAGTGGAATACGATAGAAAGAAGAGATGAGATGGAAAACGCAGAGAAATGTTATTTCATAAAATTGATCATTTATAAATTAAGTTTCAGTTTGATAATTAATCCTGACCAAGAGGCAGTATAGCTGAAATACAACCTGTCTTCTTATACACACAATGCAATTGTAAAAACAAGACCGAGGCAGATAGTTGATTTGATTTGGCACCATGCACCACCGTCTCATCTAAAACTGAACGCATAGAACAGCTAGTCATAGTTGTAGAATGTTGAGTGTCCTTGCTTTATCCTCATGACGTAATGATCGCTTGTCTGTAACGTCTCCTTTGTCATTCTGTGTTGACAGGACAAGTTAGTTTACATCTCTATACAGTACTGTGACACACACTCTGTCAATACGAAGAATGCATGCCCGAGACCTATCCCAGGATGACGTAGTCCAGAATCTGCCCGGTCCTTTATATTTCCCTACACACTTGATTCAAGCCGTCGAAGATGGCGTTATAAACAAACTCATAATTATTATGCTCACCAGCCCAGCCTAATTTAATGATCACGCCATCATCGACTAATAGCAAATAATTAGGGAGAGGTAGCGTTGGTGTGGTGGAGATCAAAATGAAATAGGCCAGATTCTGGACTAAGGATGACACCGCAGAAGTACGAGTGCAAGCTTTACATTCTTTAAAAACTATCACCAACAAAAATAATGATTTTCAATGGGGCTTAGTGTTCCTGGAGCATGTGTCGTACAGCCATGTGGGGACAAGAGAGATAGAGAGAGGGAGAGAGAGGGGGAGGAGAGAAAGAGAGACAGAGAGAGAGAGAGAGAGAGAAAGATTGAGATTAAACATTGCACATTGTTTTGTTCATATTGTATTTCAATGTCCTATATAGTATTTACCGGTAATTTTGACTTGTTCTGAACTTCTGTGTTTCCTCTTTTTGCAAATATGATCAATGAAGACTTGATTAAAAAATAGCAAAAGTGGAGATACATAACTTGATAGATAAAAAACAAGGAGAAAGGGATATAAAACAAAATGAGAGCCAGAGAGGAAAACAAAAACACTAGAAATCGCTCTCTAATTGATGAAGTCGCGGATCCAGGGATTTCTTACGGGGGGGGGGGGGGGCACAAAATTGCATGGGGTAAAATATATGAAAACGATGTATCGAAGCGACAGAGCGAAGCGTCAGCGGCGAGGGAGCGGAGCGACCAAGTGGGGGTGGGTCTGAGAAGGGGTAAGAGCCCACTCCCAGAGTAGAAAGCATTTGCAATTTTAGCTTAAATACTAAGTTTCATCAAACATTATACATTTATTTGCACTTTTGTGACATTAACTATACAATTTAGGAGTAGATTGTCTACGTCTGAAACAAAGCTTAGCAATGTTGATCGGCTTGAATGGGTTTCCAGCATTCATATAGTACCATCATTATAATACTTGTAGAATGATGATCAGGGTGCTTGTTTTAGGTCTATATCTGATCTAAAAAATACTGTTACAGTTTTTAAAAAAACAGAGCCGTCAGGGCTTTCACTCGTTAAAATAGAGTTTCATTTCAAAATGCCTCTTAAGTGGATTTTTTATTTGGATGAATAGCAACGGGGACACCGACGTCGTACGACCTATCGCACAGTACCAGATTATGAGCATTAAACTTTAAACGCAAGCGAAGTGAGTGGAGCGTTATACTGCGTTGGGTCCAAGCATGTGCGGCAGAGCGTCTTTCAAAGTGGGTGGGGGGAGGGCACCAACAAAAAAGGGTTCACCTACAAAGGGAAATCTTAAATTTGCGTCAATTTTGGCGCTAATTTAAGAAAATGTTGAAGAAAAAAGTGATCCTGTACAAATACGGATAGCTCTCTTTTGTAATTTAAAAATAGAATGGATTTTAGTCGAACCGCAATTAGCCCATACGATGTTGCAATATTTTATGTATGGGAGTACTAGCGTATTATATAATAAGAATAAGACTTTATGGGGAGACCCAAAACTTGGACTTAATCTTCCTCTTTATTGACATATCATCGATCTTAATATATACTGGTGGGTTCCTTAATGAGAATGATGTCTAAAATACATGAAATTTGTCTTTTTTTATTTGTTTTAAGAGAAAAGTTATGGGACTTAAACCTGTTCGATAATTTATCAATTTCTTGATTTAGGATATTTTTAAATGGGTTAAGGACTTTGTGTCGTCAGCAAATAGGACAGTTTCATGGGGATCGTCATTTTTAAAAATTGGATTGACCTTAGCTGTTTTAAATACATCAGGCAACACACCTTGTGATAACGAGTGATTAAAGGCATAGCAAGTGGGTATAACCATTCATTTAGAAGAGACATACTTATTATATCGCAAACATGGAATTTTGAGCTGTTAAGAGATCGGACCATGTTAATAATTTGGTTAGGAGTAGGTGAGAAAGACACTTGATTGTGTTCTGAAAGATACTCTGAGAAATGAACAATTGGTCAGTTAATTTTGCTGGCGAGTTCGGGTTCGATATTCGTAAAAAATTAACCATAACCTATACTGGACACAACATTCAATGGAATAATGCCCACATTAGTGAGTTTGAAAAGTTAATCCCTTATTTAATAGAAACTCTTATATTACTTATCTTCGCTCCAATGTATAATCACTTGTCTTGTAAAAGTCCATAGGAGTGGTCGAAAGCTTTCACACTAGAAGCTTAAACTACATGTTATAATTACCCCTAATTACCAATGACATTTTTATGTATCAATTTGGATATTATTCCTGGGTTTCGGAGCAGTCACGGTTCTCTCGGTAGACGAGAGTCTACTAGAGTCAATAACTTATTCGTAGTTTCTGTTACAGTCTGTTCACATGACCAGTTTCCTTTGTGTGTATCCTTTCATATCTCTAGGCTCTTAACGAATGACGTACGGTTGAGTTAGTCTATGACGTACCATTTAATTAACAACACATTTCTCATTTTTTCAAGGACCTTTACATCTTTTAAGGACAAATGGAATCAATGAGCCTTAAACCCAATACTAAGCCTTTTATTAAAATCATTACGGCGTGCAAGAAATAAAGCCTGATAACATCCCTTTCACAATAAAGACACGATTGACGTACCTCTCCGATTTTGAAGGACAGGGGGGGGGGGGGGGCGTTTCATGAAACAATTAGTTGGTGGTTTTTACCGACTTATATCATTTTTCATCGAAAATTTTGTGGTCACCAACTATTTTCCAGGCCTCTGATTGGTCAAATTTAGTCAGCGCTGACAGTCGTCGGCGGCCGAATGTTGATGAAACGCCCCCAGGCCGCCATTTTAAAAACAAGCTACTGCAGCAGTCTTACAACACGAAATCATTCTGGTGATGTATCTTTCTACACATTATCCATTTAAACAAAATAATGGAGGGGCGTGTGATCACCTTGGTGTGTTTGGCGTTCGTTTTTTACTTTGGTCTCTGTGAGACAATGTTTATGGACCGCGATGTGTCGAGATGCTTTATTCCAAAAGTTGAGCTCAAAGCGGTAAGGCTATACACCAACTCTTTGGCCCGAACTCTCAAAGGAGGTTTGTCGACAAACCTTGGTTTTCGTCAAATGACGCGTTTCGACGCGTTTTTACAAACCTGGTTTGTAAAAAACGTGTAAAAACGCTTCCTATGACGTACATAAACCAAGGTTTGTCGACTAACCTCCTTTGTGAATTCGGGCCATTGAGTCTATGCTCTATCCTACCCTATTATCTCTCCATACTCTAGCAGTGTATGCTTCGTACTATAGACTTGCTTTTGGTTATGCTACATTTACAAGTTGTTCCCGGCGGCCACGGCAATCAAGTTTAACGCGAGGAGGGAGGGGGGGGGGGGGGGGGGGGGCGGAATCGCAAACGTGACAGGCCGTGATTGCCGTGGATGCCGGGCCAGATTTTTAAACTGTCAACAAATTTCCTACGGAGGGAGGGGGGGGGGGGGGGGGCGGAATCGCAAACGTGACAGGCCGTGATTGCCGTGGATGCCGGGCCAGATTTTTAAACTGTCAACAAATTTCCTACGGCAGTCACGGTGCAGATGGGAAACCTATTAGGACGTAGTAAAAACGGAACAAAACATGACAGTACGTAATAGGCCGTGAAGAAACTTGGAGACGGTCCGTAGTGCGACGGTTTACGGGCCCGATGCGCTACGGCGCGTTGCGTTCTACTACAGTCTGACACGGCGCGCGCGGTCTCATGATACAATGATTGCTTTTGCTTGGGAGGCCTTCTTTTTATACCGCGGGCACAAACGTAATACGAAGCTGCCCGGCGTCCGCCTTTCATTCGTAGAAAGCCCCGACAGAACGTGAAAAATGTGTCAGACCTTGATCAGAACGTGAGAAACGTGAGGGACCCATCAGAACGTGGTGGGCCGGGTGGGAACGTACTGGCATCTGTGGTAGACCGCGGGCCGAACCGTAGTGCGTCTTGGAGCCTTCGAGACAGCAGCCCTTTTCCCTCCCACGGACCGTCACGGATACCGTGAGAAAAATTTGCAAGACCTAACAATACTTGAATACAGAGATAAACTTGGCCAATTAAGATCCCATGGCGCAATACATTTCGGGCAAACGGGGCTGCCGTGGCCGCCGGGAACATCGTTTAAACGTAGCATTATGTACACAGACGGCTCCAACAGGTAGGTTGTTGTTGATTGGTGTAATTTTGGCGTTCAGTTAAATTTGACTTTTTACGCATAGTATAGTTCTTTAGACGTGGTTAGGTTTAGTCGAGTCGCAACAAGGACTTTTAGATTGAGTGGACGAGAACGGCATGAACATTCACTGATCATCCGTGTCTATGGCAAGCCATTTTAACATTTATTCCTATTTCTTGATATCAAGAATTACCTTTGCTTTACAAAAGAAAATCATTTCTTGATATTGAGAATTCAATTCTTGATATCAAAAAACGATTTTTGTGTGTGTAAAGAATGGGCCTCGTTGCATAAAATTAATGGTAACTACCATCATGGTGGCAGCATCACTCAACAACCAATCAAATCAAGGTCTCGATGAAAGTTACAATCAATGGTAAGTTTTATGCAAATCATTCTTTTTAAATGTTTTTCGTCGACAAAACTAAGTTGTCTTTCAGTTCAAAATAACTCACAATATTCTTGGTGTCAATAAGTATTTAAAGACTGTTAGTATATCTCATTCGGATTTATATACGTTTCGTTCACAAAATATTGAATCTATTAAACACTTATTTTGGGAATGCCCCTTAACTCGTCGATTCTTAGAAGATTTTGAAAAATATGCCTTCAAAAATGAAATTTAGTTAACATGTAATAATTTGATTTTTGGCATCCCAGGTAGAAACTTTTCTTCTTTAAAGACCGTCATTACTACTGGGCCAGAAGGGATTAGACCACACAGCGAGGTCACTTACAGGTGGCTATCTCATTAACTCAGCTCTCAACTAACATAAGAAAAAGAGGATAAAGGGGGACCAACAGGCACCGATTGGGGAAGTTTTATATTATAGCGGGAGCAAGTAGTAACACGCATGCGGTCATTTCGAAACCTGAGTGGGGGGGCCGGGGCATAAATATTGTATGTTCAACTTCATAATGATTTTTTTCGATTTTTTTTGATTTTTTTTTAAATGATGAAGATCCCTTCAAATATCTAGTTGAAATATATAATATTTTGCATGCATGTACAAAATAACGACATTAAAGCCCCACTGTCCTACTTGACAGTGGGGCTTTAATGTCGTTATTTTGTACATGCATGCAAAATATTATATATTTCAACTAGATATTTGAAGGGATCTTCATCATTTAAAAAAAAATCAAAAAAAATCGAAAAAAATCATTATGAAGTTGAACATACAATATTTATGCCGGGATTTATGCAGAACAAGATAGGTTTATTTAATTTCTTGATACATAGAGGCACGTCCAACTTAGCTAAATACTAACATTTTGTTTTTCATTGAATCAAGACTTTATTATTTTGAAAAAATGAAAATGGTTTTATGCACTGATGGGTGTTGCACACAAGGCGTCATTTGCCTGCCGTATAAGATAGTGACAAGGAATTAGTGACATGCGTAATGGCTGATTGTTTTTCTGTTGTCTGTTTGTTTCTTTTTGTTTTGTTTTGTTTTTCGCTAATCGTACGCGGCAGCATAATGGTAGTTGTTCTGATATCATGTAAGTCTTGACAATAGACTACAGTTCTCAACATGGCTCATGACAATGGCTCATGACAATGAATCATGACGCAGTTTGGTTCTAATAAAGACACCTGTAAACATTAACCTCCAAGCCTCCTTATCATGACTTCTACAGTAGAACCATTACTAAAATATAATATGGTGTCAGGTCTTCCCGATCAAGGACAGATGTTGACTTTGAGGGAGGATAGAACCCAGGAATAAACAGGTGCAGGATTTCCATTTTTACGCCAGATTGAAGGGCTCAGTCCCGTGTGTGCAAACTGTGTGTATGTGGCTATGAGTGCGTAGGCCTACATGCGTCGGCATATTTTAACTCGGTGAAATTGCTTGTCTCGTTATTTTGACTAGGTTGTAAAGATACCACAATAGTAAATAAGAGGTTAAAGCATTGTTCAGAGAGAAACACATAAGTAAACATGGCAACAAATCTAAGTCAACCACAGCCATTGGAGCTGACTGGAAACTTAGCAGAAAATTGGAAACGTTTCAAACAAAGATTTGGATTGTATAATGTGGCCAGTGGAATGTCACAAAAAGAAGAAAAAGCACAAACATCCATGCTCCTACATGTCATAGGGGAAGAAGCTCTTGACATTTACAATACATTCCAGTTTGAGGAAGATACCGGAGATGAGATGAAATTAGAGAAAGTGCTAAAGAAATTTGAGAACTATTGCATGCCAAAACGTAATGTAACATTTGAGAGACACAAATTTTTCACACGGTCACAACACGAAAATGAAACAACAGATCAGTATGCAACTGAATTGCGCAATAGAGCTAAGTCTTGTGACTTTGGTGACTTAAAGGATAGCCTCATTCGTGATAGAATTATCTGTGGAATTGTGAACTCCATGGTAAGGGAACGCCTATTGAGGCAAGATGATTTGACGCTGGATAAGACGTTACAGTTGTGTCGTTCTGCTGAAACTACTCGAGCTCAGGCAAAAGAGCTGAGTTCCACGGATGAAGTCTCGGTTGATGCTCTTGGGAGTAGGAGAAAGTTGTTTCACGGTAATCAAAGACAAAATCCAAGGCAAAGTCTAGGTCAACAACAAACTCAAAGGCCATATCGAAGTCAAAATCAGACTCAAGGTCAGAAATCTAGAAATAGTTGCGGTCGTTGTGGAAACTGGCATGGTCAAAATGCATGCCCTGCCCAAGGTCAAATTTGCAAAAAGTGTGGCCTTGGAAATCATTTTGCGAAGTGTTGTAAAACTCCAATGAGTAAAGTTATCAACGAGATGCAAAATCTCGAGGTCGAAGATGATTTCATGGTTGATGTTGTAGAATCATTAGAGTCTCGTGATGAGTGGAAGGTCAAGTTAGTTGTCAATAATAGGCCGGTTATTTTCAAGTTGGATACTGGTGCTCAGACAAACCTCCTTCCAGAATCAGTGTATCAGAGTTTGAATCCCAGGCCAAAGCTGCATCCAGCTAGAGTGAGATTGACAGGCTACAGTGGAGTAGTAATTCCAGTAAAGGGTCGTTGTTATGTACAAGTGGAGTACAAAGGTTTAACTCACAATATGGCTGTTCTAGTAACTCCTGGTGATCGTCAACCATTGTTAGGCTTACAAGCATGTGAGCAATTGAAGCTTGTAAAGAGAGTCTTGAATGTCAAAACAGAATCAAAGAATGCAATAGTAGATGACTATGAAGACGTGTTTGAAGGGTTAGGATGTGTTCCTGGAAAGCATCATATCACGCTAAAAGAAAATGCTCAACCTGTACAACATGCATGTCGAAAAATTCCATTTCCACTGCGAAATCAGCTCAAGGATGAGCTAGATAAAATGGAACGACTTAAAGTTATCACACCAGTGGATGAACCAAGTGATTGGGTGTCGTCGCTCGTGGTGGTGATGAAGAAAAACAATCAGCTTCGAGTATGTCTCGATCCAAGAGATCTAAATAGGTCCATAAAAAGAGAGCACTACCAGCTACCATCAAGAGAGGAAATAACAGCACAGTTTGCAGGAGCTAAATACTTCAGCAAATTAGATGCGTCCTCAGGTTTCTGGCAGATAGAGTTAGATGAGGAAAGCTCAAGGCTATGTACTTTCATAACGCCATTTGGGAGATACAGATTTCTCAGGTTACCATTTGGGGTCTGCAGTGCGCCAGAAGTGTTCCACAAGATTGTGCATAATTTGTTCGCACACATACCTGGTGTCAACACAATGATGGATGACATAGTAGTATGGGGGTCAACCCAACAGGAACATGACACCAGACTAAAACAGGTCCTTGACATAGCTCAGAAAGCAAATCTGAAACTCAACAGAGACAAATGTGAGTTCAATGTGAGCCAAATGACATTCATTGGCGATGTGATCAGTGAACAGATCCAAAGAAGGTTGCAGCCATATTGAACATGGAAAGACCACAGAACAAGCAAGATGTTCAAAGGTTCTTAGGTATGGTTAACTACCAAGGAAAGTTCATACCAGATTTATCCACAAAGTCAGCCCCGCTGAGAAGTCTTCTTGAGAAAAGAAATGAGTGGATGTGGCAAGATGCACAAGAAAAAGCTTGGTGTCAACTCAAGGAAGCTCTGACACAAGAACCAGTGCTCCGTTTCTATGACAGCACAAAGCCAACGAAGCTATCAGCTGATGCATCCAAGAATGGACTAGGTGCAGTGCTACTGCAACAACATGACCAGAATTGGTTCCCCATTGCTTATGCATCAAGAGCAATGACGGATGCAGAAACTCGCTATGCGCAGATCGAAAAAGAACTGCTAGCGATGACGTCTGCATGTGAAAGATTTCACCAATACATACATGGACGACAGGTAGAAGTCGAAACAGATCATAAACCTCTTGTGCCATTGTTCAAAAAATCACTCTGTGATTGTCCTCTTCGCATTCAACGCCTACTAATCCGAGTGCAGAGATACGATTTGAAAGTATCCTACACACCAGGAAAATACATGTACACCGCAGATGCATTGTCTAGAGCGGTAGATCCACAGGCAGACATGCAGGTCGAAAGAGAAGAAGACATCAGAATCTATGTAGACACAATAATGGAGACATTAATACCAGTCACATCAAACAGAAAAAGTCAGTTTGTAGATGAAACACTGAAAGACAAAACACTACAAGAATTGATAGGCATCATCAAAGATGGATGGCCTGAAACAAAACAACAATGTCCAGTAGCAATTCGAGCATACTGGAACATTAGAAGTGAGCTGTCAGAAGCCGAAGGCTTAATCATGAAAGGCAGCAGGATCGTAGTACCAAGCACAATGAAAAAACAGATGTTGGACAAGATCCATGAAGGACATTTGGGCATAGAAAAATGCAAGAGACGTGCAAGAGAAGTCTTGTATTGGCCCAGAATAAATCAAGACATAACAGAAATGGTACAAAATTGTAACTCATGCTTGATGTATAAACCAAAACAACAGACAGAAAGTCTGAAACCACAACAGACCGTGGGGAAAGATCGCTGCAGACTTGTTCACACTGAATAACAAAGAGTACATGGTAATAGTAGATTACTAGTCACAATTCATTGAAGTCTGTCCACTGTCAACAACAACAAGTAAAACAGTGATAACAAAAATGAAAGAAGTCTTTTCAAGACAAGGCACACCAAGTGAACTCGTGACGGATAATGGTCCGCAATTAGCTAGTAAAGAGTTCAAAAACTTTGCACAAGATTGGGACTTCTGTCACACAACAACAAGTCCGTATCATCCTCAGTCGAACGGACTAGCAGAGAATGCAGTGAAAATTGTGAAGAATCTCATCCGCAAATGCCAAGACAGTAGACAAGATGTCTACAGGGCTCTACAAGTCTACAGAAGCTCACCGCTGGAATGCGGAAAATCGCCAGCTGAACTCCTGTACAACAGGCGATTGAGATCAAACCTGCCCATGGTGGACAAACTTCTTGATCCACAACACATTGATCCTCAACAGGTGAGGGAAAGGAAGGAAGGGCAGAAGGTAAAGCAGAAAGAGCGATATGATAAACATGCTCGAGACCTACCAGAACTAAACATAGGTCAGACTGTAAGACTTCAAAACATGCACAACAATCGATGGTCACAAAGTGGCATCGTCAAAGTCAAACTGCCAAACAGATCATATTTGGTAGAGACAGAGTATGGAGAGATTAGACGAAGAAACAGACGTCATCTCAGACCAGCACCCAGACGAAGGGATGATCGGTTCCAACAGACAACACAGACGGACAGCGATCCAGATGACAACGAGGATGTTAGCGAACCAACCCCTGAGCGTTCCAGCGTACCAGCCCAGCAAGCATCATCCTACATGACCACCAGAAGTGGACGAATAAGCATACCGCCAAATCGAATGGACTTGTGAAATAATCACAAAAACAAATAGAACTGAAAGTGAAAGTTACACTTTGCCTTTAAAAGAACATTATATTATATTGTTGTGAATGTTTTAACATTAACTGTATATATGTTTTTTGTTATATCCACAGATACTTTGAAGATATCAAGACTGGATATCGTTAAGTTATATTCAAGCTGAAGTTAAAGCTTAAGTGTGTTAATCACTGGATTGAAAAGTTATTGGAAAGAAATAACTGCAAAAGAAATGTTGCAAAATATTGTGAATGCATTGTCAAAGAAACAACTCACAAAATCATTTATTTCTTGAAAAGTATTTGAACAGATCAAAACAACCCAACGCTCGCCATATATGCATTGTTTCAAGATTTGGAAAACATATTGAACCCTAAATTAATATCCAGTGATGTGTTCAAAAGAAAGTTTTAAAATAATGTGTTATGTTATATCTGTGGAAAAAGAATGTAAACCTTCTTAGAAAGGGAGATGTTCTGATATCATGTAAGTCTTGACAATAGACTACAGTTCTCAACATGGCTCATGACAATGAATCATGACGCAGTTTGGTTCTAATAAAGACACCTGTAAACATTAACCTCCAAGCCTCCTTATCATGACTTCTACAGTAGAACCATTACTAAAATATAATAGTAGTATGGCATACATTTATACTATGTATATGTTCTATAAATATTTTTTTCGTCTTTTACTTTACTATCTTGTTTTGCTTTGCAAAGCTCAAACCAGGGATAAACACTCATCGATCATCGACCAGTCGGTCTCAGAGCAGCACGTTCCAACAAATGAAGTTTGAAGTATGGTACGACGAGTCAGTCACGAATTCATCGCAAAGGGACTTCATCATGTAAGTGATTTTATGCCACATCTACGACCTTAAACATGAAACGAGAGGGCGACTTCTTAAACTAATCAAGGTGCCTTGATCGATACGAGAAGGTTAAAACTCGCCTTCTCGCCTTCTTGGCCTTAACAAGAGGCATTGGCGAGTAAACAAGTCGTCTTCTCGCTGCACATTTAAACTTCCGTACACATGGCTCCGCGGTAGCGCTGTAAATTAATTTCTGACCAATTTCAATTGAATCATCCTGAAGATAAAGTACTGCTAATGCGATCAATTTGTGAAAGAACTGTGGGGAAGCAAGTTGGAAAGGGTGGTTATATTGTTCATACCAACTCATGCAATACTGTGAGGTTTTGGAATGATTTACATATGAATCAAAAGAAATTGAATCTATCTTGCTAAACAAATCAGATGCACTGCACACAGAAACTGGTATTTTGGACTCCATGTAAACTTTTTAGCTATTTCTTGTCATGTTTCAAAATGTCATAAAAAGAATGAGATGGCTCGCAGATTATTTTTCAGCTTTGCCAGGACTCAACCTTATTTAAAAAAAGGGAGATCGATCCTTCGTGACTAGATGATTTTGCGAATGCAGAACATCTGACACAACAATGTTCACTTTAAAAGAAATTGAACAAACTGTTGTTAAACTTTTCCATGTTCCATCGACTTTGACGCATTTAGGGACAACGCCCCGAATTGCTGTGCAATGTACTATCATGGGTTTTCTTTAATACTTTTCAATCGGGACTGTAGCATATTGACTTTGTTGAATTTGTTTCGCATATAAAAGCTTATTTTATATTACTATCCAGGGTGCGGTTTGTTTTCAAGATACATCGACATGACCGTGACAAGGTGGATGGCATATGCTTAAAAAATGTCCACTTAAAAAGAAAATCCCGCTTTGCTATAAACATTTTTGAAATTATATTTCAGCCATTTTAAGTTGAATGAATTGAAAAATTGACCTTGAAGATGAAGAATTCTGGCTCAATACTCCTTTAGTGGAGTAAAACTAATCGGACCCTAATCCTAACCTTAACCCCATCTCGTCCATCCTGGGTTGCTCTTCAGAGCTAACAAAATATGCAGCAAACCGTCAACCATAGTCAGCTATGGCTGGTTTTCTCTCTGCCTTTTATTGTACTCAGGCTACTGATATAAGGGAGTTTACAGATAGCACATGGTACAAATGACCCCAAATATCCACATATCTTTTACACATGGAGAAGTTCCACTTTGAGCATATTAGAATACTAACTGCCGAAGTCCCAGATGTGCTTCATGAATACATTTTGTTTGCCCTCTTGAAAAAAATACTTCCACCTGCGTATATCATAGAATGTACCGTTGGTGCATTAATGATGTTACATAACTTTCATGAGCGCATATCCAGTATTCATCTCAGTGGGTTTTACCTTTTTGGTACAAATGACCTTTATCTGCCCATGCGCAGATTGTATCTGTAAACTCCCTTATTTGATCGTAACGTAATGAAATAATTAGTTTGAATATTAAGCCTTTGATATGGCGGGATCTTGAATGTCAACTATATGGATGATGGTAAAGACGTCCAGCCTCTAAGTTTTTGGGAAAGATTTGATTATTTGAAGGAATCTTTGTTAGTTCTTATCTAAATGGCTTTTGTATTTAATATGTCTGTGTACAAAATACTGAAATATTTATGTTTTAATGTCCTAATTTTGTAACTCTTGATATAGTATCTTGATATATTATGGTGACCGTATGGTAGGAATACTCCCAAGGTTTAGGAGATGGTGCACATTGTGCGTGAATAATTCCGATGACCGGGGTAATTATATCTGTAAAGCACTTAGAGACGGTATTTCGTATTTTAGCGCTATAAAAACCAGATCATAATCACCCAACATCTATTTTCCATTTGTGAAATCTAGAATATAACCCGAGAGACAGTGGACTTGATATCCCGACAACTCCAAGTGAAGGAAGAATCGATGGACTTTATTTTCGACAGGTAACTTTTCCACGCATATTTATATGTTTGTTTATTTATACAACACCATGGTTTTGCTGCGTCATATTTGAATTCGCTGTAACCTTCGCGTGTCATAGGAAAGACTAGAAATCACAGGAAAATTATTTTTCAAGTTATCTCTCTCCCTCTCTCTTAAAGGTAATACAAAGTTTTGGTATGGGGTTATGAATTTGGTTCAAATGAACATATTGGGAGCATAT
This sequence comes from Strongylocentrotus droebachiensis, assembly GCA_035222895.1. Taxonomy (NCBI): domain Eukaryota; kingdom Metazoa; phylum Echinodermata; class Echinoidea; order Camarodonta; family Strongylocentrotidae; genus Strongylocentrotus; species Strongylocentrotus droebachiensis. The sequence continues at coordinate 18,873 of JAVYIG010005787.1, forward strand.
GCGATCCTACAATATTCAGTGATCGTTGTCGCGGTTGAAATCGGTCTAAAGTTATGAAATTGTAAATAATAAACTCTTTAAGTTGTATAGCTCCCTCTCAAGGTCAAGATGTTAATTAAGCTATAAAACAATGTATCTTGACAAAAATCGACGGATTAGCTATTCCCGTTTGAAAATGATATAGCACAACTACATATTCTGAGGTTTTCATGGTCGCAGTTTCCATGTTACGGCCGTAGGCGCTATTTGAAATTTATCAAAATTTATCGGAGCACCTGTAAAATGTTATATTCAATTTTTCTCGAAAGCAGAAGTGTTTTAGGGGCTAATTTTGCAGTGCTTATGATACATCCACATGGGCATCCAAATATATCAAACTTGTAAAGAATCACTATCCACCCAATTTTCAAAATTTACCAAAACTTTGTATTACCTTTAAAATAAGCCAACAAACAAACTAACAAATTAAAAAATAAACAGTTTCTTAACATTAAATATTCTTCTATTTCTATCGATTAACAGGCAGTGTCAAACTGGTTCGTATGTGGACAACGGAACAGTGGTCAATTGTACATGTGCCGATTATGTGACGAATTGTGGTACAGCTAAGTTGCCCGAACACCATTTACATGTAAGTGATTGTTTTAACGCCCTGGTGGACGTAGAGGGCCCGTGCAGCCCCCCCCCCCACCCGAAAAGCAAGAGGCTTAACTTGAATAGGCTTACATGACGCCCAAATTTTGCCCCCAATTTTTTTTTTTTTTTGGGGGGGGGGGGATGTCAGACCATTTGGAGTCAACTTCAAGAACATTTCTTTATTGTGCCCCTCCCTTTTACAAATAAAAATGATCCGCCTCTTGTTTCGATGGGATGCTTTTAGAATGTTAAGTGAAATGAAAATATATCTAAACTTTGAAGAAAAAAATAACGATTATGTAATTGTCAGATGTAGCCAATAATTTCTTTTTTAAAACGAGCACCTTTTACACGTAGGCCTATATAGTAAAGAATAGACATCATAGTCATGTCAAATAATAACAGACTAATGGGCAGGCATAGATTTCTTAAGCCAAAACTTGATTTATTGTTCGTTTACTTGCTCGCCCACGTTGCTCGCTCGCATTATTTTTAGTACTGGACAGTCTGTGTTTATACAAGAAATAACAGAACACTGAAAAATATACTGCTCTTACTCCGATGTAATGTGTACTGTTATACGCCTACCCTTAAATTCATATACATGTAGCCGTGCTCCACGTGTAAGCGGTAATGAGAACGGGACAGAGTACGACTGCGAGCCCGATCCAGGAGGACCCGCTGAGAGAGGCGGTGAGCGACGTTCATTTCACTCTCTATGTCACCTCCGTTGATGTCTGCCCAAACGGCGTCATCGGGTTTGCTGCTACGTGCTTTCTTGACACGACGCTGAATAGGTGGGACTATAGAGTACCCAAGTGCTGACGTCATATTCGTTCGAAGTCCAGGTTACTGTAGCATTTTGACAAGCCTCGTTACTCTGGCTAAGCGGCTGAGATGAGTCTAGATACCCGGGGTGAACGCGCGACCGCCTCTCGCTCTGTCGTTCACTCGGGCTTTCGCGATTAGTCTCTTTTTAGTCGCTCGGCGTCTATCAGACATGTGGGCCTTGTTCAAAGGCTAAGGTTACTGCGGTTCTAAACAATAGAATATGCCCTTGAGTTTCACCGCGAAATCATTCGGGCTACCAAAGTCAATGTTTACATTGAAGCTGGTGTGATCCCCGCACCATTGTTTAGCACAATTTGTTTTTTGGAACCAGCCACCTCGACAACTTGGCCAGTATGACGTCACATTTTGTACTTTGTTGGCTTGAGGTGGATCACTCTCTCTATTTCTCTCTCTCTCCCTCCCTCCCTCTCTCTCTCCCTCTCTCCCTCCCCTTTCTTTCCTCTCTCCCTCCCCCTCTCTATTTCCTCTCTCTCTCTGCCTCCCCCTCTGCCTCCTTCTCCCTCTCCCCGCCCTCTCTCTCTCTCTCTCCCTCTCCCTCTCCCTCCCCTTTCTAACTCTTCCTCCCCTCTCTCCCTCTCCCTCCCTCCCCTCTCTTCATCTCCCCTACCCCCTCTCTCTCCCTCTTCTCACGTAAAAACTAGGTTTATTTAATTTTTTAATCTGTTTCTATTTTGATTATTTGAATTTATTTAAACGACTTATATTTCTATTATAAACGACTGATGTGGAAGACTAGTCAACGCACTCTTTCGGCCAAACGGGGGGGGGGGGGGGGGGGGGGGCTTGGACGAATGATCGCGTTCCAGTCAACAACGTACCCTTTCTGGCAAACCGGGGGTGGGGGGGGGGAGGGCTTTGGACGAATGGTCGCGTTCAAGTCAACGCGACGTGACTCGACGCTACCCACCCTTTCGGCATAAGCCCGATCTTTAATATACAAATATTGACTGCTCATGAGGATGCTGGTGGAAATTATCGGACCGGTGTTTAGCATTGTTGGAAGACCGGCCATTTAATAATTTAGATTACACTTAGAAATTAAAACTCTAAATGTATGGAATTTCGCACAAGGGTAGGTTTAATATAAAATGACTAGGATCCTCGCCACAATTTTGCATATCAAATAATGCACATCTTGTAGGCATGATGTATCCATCCTCAATACCGTTAAAACAGTCTAAACTACTAGCAGTCGGCAGTCCGACTGTTCAACGTGTACAGCTTAAGTAGATCATTTTTTATTTACTAATGCTCTCTCTCTCTCTCTTTGATGTCATAGGCCTATTCATATATTTTTTAATGAAACTTGTATGAGGCAAATAGTGAAGTGATATATGAATGTCTAGTTATTCATACCAAGTTTGACGGGGAGCAGTCATTTACTTATGCTACCCCTGCACGATGTAATATGAAGGAAACATTAGATATAAGATTAAAACTCTCCTTAAAACATACTTCTTTAAAATGTATTTTGACTGAGTCATAGGCGGGCAATTGCAGCACCAATTTTGCTTGTTGTTTATTTCTCCATTAGCGCATAAAGACGCTACGACAGAGATGTGCTATAAATGCAATGTATTGTTTGTATCATATTCATTTGGGATTTATGTGTTTCTATTTTATTGCTCTCCGACTCCAAGGCCTACTGCAGGGTTCATCAACATTTGTCCAGGTGAAATAACAGAAGATCTTCAATTGACAGTACAACATGAAATCTACCATGCAATAGTAAGTGATATTGGATAGAGAGTGATATTATCCCTCGTGATCATAATTATTTACCCTCAGTGATGCGCGCTTCATGGAAAATATAACCACTCTAGAAAATATTACTCCCTCCGGCGGGCCAAAGAAAGTTATGATACACACCCTACCATCTTTGTAAAAAATGTTTAAAACAGATGGCCGCATGTAGTTGTTTAGCTAATGTTTATCAGTCCGCCCGCAGGTTTTTAAATATCGATATGGCTTATATAAGATCTCTCTCTCTCTCTCTCTCTCCCTCACTTTCTCCCTTTCTTTTCAATATTTAAAAAAAATCATACTGTATAAACCATATAGGCGTACCCATAAAAAGCTTCTTGGTTCTAAAAACGGCATTATATGCCTTCTTTCATGTACATCATTTAAACCAGAAGCATCGATCCTTGGTCATTTATAACAGATTGATTGCTTATAAATTTGCTAAATTCACAACACATTATACATTTTACAAAACAATACATTTATTTAAGTAATATGGAAGTAAGGAACCCCGAATCATAGTAATGATTGACACGAAATAATGTATCAGAAACCATTTAATACGGAAATGAAATGTGAATCTACATAAAAGCTGAGCTGTTGCGTGTAGCTCCACTTAATCATTGCGAAAGTCTGATCGATGGACTGTATTAAAGTAAGCGGAGTTGAGTTTTGTGAATCGGGTCATACTCTCTTCTTGCCTGGAACTAAATAAATGTAGAGGTGTTGAACTCGAGTGGTTTAAGCGCTTGACTTGTAATGCAAAGGCTGTGGGTTCGATACTGGACACGGCACTAAATGTCTTATGGCAAGACATTCATCTACATTAGACACTCCATACCCGGGAGAGAATTGGGGACCTGGTAGGATGACCAAAACCTTTAACCCTTACTTAACTGGGGGGGGGCCTCCGAGGCCCCCCCCTAGATAAATTTTGTCGCGCATTCAAAACCGCCGCATTTTCAGCGATGCCGCTTCATGAGTTTCTTCTTTCAAGTCTTACGGATCTTTTGACACCAAATTTTTGAAAATCGGACATTCGGCTAGAGAATTACGTGACCTTTCGTGACCAAAGGTCAAGCCGAAAATTGAGCATTTTGTCATTTTGTGTACAAAACGAATGGCAAAGTGAAGTTTCTAGTTTGGTCTATAAATCAGTAATATTTCACTCTTTAGACTCTATTTAACATTTATTCAACCTGAAAATTGATCTATATAATGACCTTAAGTATCAGAAGTCCTAAAACAATAAAATACATAAGAATTAAAAACAATAGAATACATAAGAAATTCATAAAACAATGAAATACATAAGAATTGAAATAGACATGGACAATTTTTTTATTCGATAATGCCCAATAGGCTTTTAAGAAACTTTTTGCGAAGAAATCAACTCTGTAAAAGCTTTATTTATGTAATTATTGATAAAAATCATATTTATGAATATGATTTGCATAAATTAGCATAATTGATAAAATAAGCAATTTTTAGCAAAAATAACGGTGATATCTCTTCCTTTGCGCTATTTTGGAGACACGTGCCGAATTTCGTGGCGATCGGCCCCTTCGGGGCCGAGATCTTAGGGGGGGGCCTCCGAGGCCCCCCCCCCAGTCAGGGAGTGCTCAAAATAGCCCAGTTAAGTAAGGGTTAAGTTAGTAATTACCATATGACCTCACGGTGAAAATAAGGTAGAAATACTCCCCAGGGAGTGGAGATGGTGCATATTGTGCGTGGATAAATCCGTTGAGACGGTATTTCGTACTAAGCGCTATACAGTGCGTCCCAGAAAAAAACGAAACCGGGAATTATCGATGTTTTATCATAACTTGGTCACATTTTTAATCAATTAATGACACATATTTGGAAAGCTTAGATCCTCCTCGTTCATTTGATGCAACTCATATGAAGCATATTGCACGCATGAGTGACTAAAATCAATTTGAAGAGAGGAAACCGAAAAGTCATTTGGCGGGCGGTATCTGAATTTCAAAGAGAAAATCACATTTCTAGAAAGTTGAGTTTCTGCCCTTTCATATGACACCTCAATCAGGAAAAATGAGCAAGGAGTGACAAAGTTCTGTTTGTTCAAAGTAGCCCTTACATTTTCATAATTTTATTAAACGAATTCGTTTTCACTGGCTGCCTGCCGTAGCAAAAAGCAGAATTGACAAAAGACTTAACTCCGTTTCGTTGACAATCAGTCATGCATGAAGTCTTTCTTCTACGGCTGATTGTCAACGAAACGGAGTTAAGTATTTTGTTAAGGTTCAGTCGCTAGCCTTTTTAAGTACTGTTACGGCCCTCCATCCTAGAACGGGTCCTTGATGCTGGAGGGCTGGCCTGTCCCTTGCCTCTATCACCGTCACTAGCATCTGACGAAGAATTTGCCATCCTGAATAATGCGAGCGGTTTCTATTTGGCTTGTAGTTTAGAGGCCCGGACGTGGCTCCGTTTTCCCAAAATATATGGGTGTGGAGATGAGAGGTGTATTGGATAGATGGATGTGTATTCTCTATGAGAGGGTTACATTACATCAGTCTATGGAGACTCAAGTAAACACACGTTATGAAACGATGGATTGTTTAACTGTATACTTTAATAATACAAACATAAGTCAACATCTCCAACACGTTATCATAGTTAACACCGACACCGATTACCTGGATTAATCTCAACAAGTAGTAAAGGCAGGGATTGCCTTTACATAGGAACTCTATTTCTCGCTTCCAATCCTTTTCCTTATTTTAGCTCAGTTGGAGCAAAGCGGAGAGTTCGCTATCTGACCAAGACGAGAGCCAGCGTCGAGGTGCCGAAATCACCGTCAAACACCGCTTATTTATAGGCTCCGAGAGCTGCTTTACGCATGGTGCGTCCGTATTCGCGCTCTGAGCTCTTACGCCCCAAAAGCTTACTACGCCCTCTACGTTTTCTGCAAGATAACTTAATAACGGACTGGTTCGTTACAGTACTCTTATGATTATACAGTGCGTATAAAAAATAGTACCCAACTTTGGTAACTTCTCAATAAATAATTGTAACCAATCTAACCTTGATTCATATTTCATGGTAAAGGATAACTAATATTCTCTCTAATGATACCATAATCATAACTGTGTTTCCACGGTTAACTGAACAGCAGGCTTTTCAAAAAGTATAGCCCAAATCCTTTTTTTGCCAAGTTTGGGCTGAAGCAAAGAATGTAGCCCAATGGCCAATATGTGTGTTTCATCTCATTCCACAAACAATTACTCACTTATTTACACTGACTATAAGGCAGTTGAAAAAGGGTGTATTTTTATATCATCTCAAACTCAAGGAAAAGCGAAATTTATGATATTCTCTTCGTAACGATAAATGGAAGCTTGACTCCATTCGCACCTCTTGTTTAAGGTAATCGTTCTCATTGAATGATACATAATGGATAAAAGTATATTTCATGAAAGTCTGCTGTCGATTTATTTTATACTTATTATTTTATGTGTTCCTTTTGGGGTTAAGTAAGCTTTGCGTTATCATTCGCTACTCGAGATAAGCACCTTATGCTCTTTATGCGTGTGAAATGGCATAATGGACAAGAGAGCAGAGATAAGTTTGATATTATTAGACAGAAGTTAGTAGGCTGTTCAAAAAAATGAAACTCTACCCTATGATTTGAACAAGCTTCTTTGAAAAGATAGATAGATAGATACATTGCATCATTTTAAACAATTAAGCAATGACGCACGATAGATAATATACATTCTAAAAGGATTTAAGACAAAGAGACACATGTATATCGCTTGACCTACATTCGTTTTCATCAGCAAAAACTTGGTAAAGTCAAACCTGTTTTTAATAATGACCACCTGTCTACAATGACCACATTTTTTGTTTCCCTTGAGAATGGTTTCTCATCGAAATATGTAAGTAACCTGTACTTAAAGACCGCCTGCCTATAAAGACCCCTTTTCTTGTCTCTCTTGGGTGGTCCTTAGAGACAGGTGTCACTGTACAAGGCGAATTTGACGATACTTTGTACAGACCTTGGTGCTCAGTCACCCGTCGCAGAAATGTTATGAACAGGGTATCATTGGGCAGAAAACAAGTTACTCCTAATCATGAAATCAATTTCAAAGTCATATTGGTTATGACACTTTAATCAAGAGCTACCAAAGTTGGATACACTTCCTTTTACACCCACTGTGTTTCTCGTATTAAAAGACAGGAGTTTTCGTAAATTTGCTGTATTTTTTTTTATTTAAAGAAAATGTCGGATAAAGCGAGACCCAACAATTTGGCGATAAGAGAGTGGTTTATTTCATAAAAGTTTCACCGATCCTTTGTTAATAGGGGGTATGTTATTCACGAAAGTTTGTATAACGCGATACTAATGCGAAGACCCAATGCAAAGTGAGCCAAATGAACAAATACCTTGGACTTGGCCTTTTAAACATTGTTTCCTATTCATATTCTTGCAGGGTATGTCACCAAATTTGTATGCTTTATTCCGGGATGAAAATGGAGACCCCTTGACCCCCCTTGGGGACAATGGCTTCCCCACTGAAACGAGCAGGTAAGGTCAACAAGTAGACGTTCTTTAAAAATATTCAAAATTTATTTTAGGTATAGACCAGTTTTGGAATCGCCCCCCTCTCAAAAAAATGAAATGGAAGCTCTTATAACCAATCATGTGAAAGAATTATGTTTTGACTTACGTGGTGATACAAATTTTGACGGGAAACCGCCTACTAATTGATATATTTGGTAAATTATCATATCGATTCGGCTTGGATAGATATCGCGAATGCACTTCAAGATTGGACATTTGGGGATATATATCTGCTTTTTTGCGAATTTAGGTTGAAGTTTTGCCATCTAGACCTCTGAAGGCAATATTTAAACAATATTGAATAGATATTTTGCACCCAAAATGATTCTCAGAGATACATCAGAGTTTTCATTTGGGCATGAAATGTCACATATTCAAAAGACCTACCCTAAATTTAAATGATCTTAAGTTATGATGATTATGATGATTATGATGACCATTGGTTTTGTACGTGCGAAGACAGCAAGGATATGCTTGTATTGCTTTTCACTAACAAATACACATCTATTATCGTGTTAAAAAAATTGCTTCATTTGAAAACACCTTTTTTATACCTCGTTTGAACTGTTTCCTTCATTTTACAGTTTGGGATACTGGCAATGGAGTGATCGTGTAGCTCGAACCCAAACCCTAGATTGGAATATCCGTGGGGGTCAAATAGAACGAAATGTGACGATCATGGTTACACCTAACCTTATAGTAAGTTTGTTTAAAATACTCCAAATTATCACAGAGATGCTGTAAATCTGATTACGAAGACGGGTAGAAAGACGGATAATAATAATATTGATGATTGATGATGTGCGTGGTATTAATAATGACGTAGTTAATAATGTTGTTGATATTTTCGACGGTGATGATGTTGGTATTTAATACTGAACCATATTGATAATAATCATTATAAATATGAATATGATGATGGTGCTGCTGATGAAAAAGATGATGCCCTCCCCCTGCTCAGTGTTTTTTTTTTTATAGGGTACCCGTATGCTTGTTCCCTCCCTTTCGAAAGCACCCCCTATCTCAGGACTGCCAACATTTATGGACCCCCTTTCGCGGGCTTTTCCTGCCTTGATGACCCACCTAAATCCGGAACACTGTTCAATGTGCCCCTATCTATGATATTTAAGATATTTAATAACCACCTTTAAAAATGTCACAGGAGTCCAGAGAGAGAGAGAGAGGGTGAGAGAGAGAGAGAGAGAAAGGAGGGGGAGATGAAAACCTATATAATGTACCTTAGATATCATGATTGGATGTATGTTTTTAGACTATTAGACGCCCTTCTCTATGAAAAATATATTTTTCTTTATCAAGATTTCGTCAATTTGTTACGACTAAGTTGCTTTAAATACCACATTACACATTGTCGTTCGTATTTACTACATAATCATCCAATTTTTGTTTATTTATAGACAATGCAATATCGTTCACAATGATTGTGTGATGAGTATTATCTTTGATCTGCGCAGTATACATACACACACACACACACACACACACACATTCTCACATCAGGGCCTTTGTGGGGCACCTGATTGTGGGGTATTTATGTGCGTTCCAGATATACCTTGTGGTCCCCTACTAGTGGGGTATGTACAACCTGGCGATAACAACCCGGCGGTGTGCTTACGATGTTACCATAAAAAAGTGTGCAAGTTTTAGCACACACTCACAAAGAGTCATTTATGGGGTACCACTTCTAATGCCCCGCAGGGCATAGGACACCGAATATACAGTCATTTGAAAGACTTTACTCTGTGGGGTCCTGAAAAAATACCCCACAAAGTAAAAATGCCTCACAAGGGGTATGTGAAGCGCACATAAAACCCCACAAGAATGCTGATGTGAGAGCGCGTACACGCACACACACACACACACACACGCATACGAACACGCATACTCACACACACACACACAAACACGCACGCACCCACACACACACACATATATATATATATATATATATATATATATACATGAACATACATGTAAACACAGACAAACACACACAAATGCTGCTCAGATCAAAGGAGCAAAGATATAGATATAGATATGTTTTCATCATTGTAGAGAGAAGCTCGTGAATACTACGGATGTGACACCATTGAGGGAGTCGAACTGGAGGACGATTATGGAAGGGTTCCATCTGGAAGCGCTCTCGCTCATTTTGAGGCCCGATTGATGCCGGTAGGATTGTTTGAATGTTTTTTTCTTCAAAGGTGTACCTTTCACTTTCCCTATTCACCTACAGAATTATGTAATTGAATGATGATAATCTAAATTTAGATCGAAATATTGAAGATGTTACAGCCTTGGTTTCTGTTGCATTTGTCACAATGTCCCGACACTCATTTTTCTGAAATTGACATCCCAATGTTACGACACCCCTGTGTCCTGCCAATCCGATATCTCTATGTTCCATAATCTATGTGGTCTGTATCCCTGTGTTTCAACCCCGTCATATTCGACACTCCTATTTTCCAACACCGACACCCACATTTGCTGACACCCGTATGTTCCGATACCGCTAGGTTCAAACATCCCTATGTTCTGCCACCCTCATGTTTCAACACCTGTATGGGCACCTTTGTTCTGGTGTATCTTAGTCGTTTAGGCTAACTTCATCAGCTTAATGATAAAGGGTAAAGGTTACACTAATAACTAGCACCCAACTTTCAACCTTTTGTTTGCTAGACCGAGTCAATGAATCCGGCTTTCACTAAGGGGCGACAATTCTCTCGTTTCACTTTGGCATTCTTCGAAGATACCGGATGGTATAAAGTGAACTATGACCTCGCTGACCCATTCACTTGGGGTCGTAACCTCGGGTGTGGCTTCGTCAACAAGAGTTGTAAATGGTGGATGGACACTCAGAGAAACAGGTGAGAAAAAAGGGGGAAAACCCGAGTAGGAAACAAAGAAAAGAACGAGAAGCGACTGATAAACACACATTTTTTTTACGTAATTTTGTCTTTTGTGTGTAATATTGAGATACATATAAATACACAACAATGGCGTATATGTTATTTCATACTAATGATAACATTTGATACATAAATAAAGAGGTAAAACTATGCTAACCAACCAGCTTTGCTTTTTGATTGGGCTTCTTTGTATACTGAATTTCAATTCAACCTATTTATATATTTACATGTAACTACAAGCAAACCAAAGCAGTTTAATTTTCATTTGAACTCAATTGTACATCATTAGTATTACATTTCATGTGAGCAAAATTGAGAAACTGAATAAAAAGTGACTCTAAAATATGATTCCAGACCATTATAATCCATTAAACGTTGCTATTCATTTGATTTCTTTTTACTTTCTTTTTCGCGGTCTGTCATGAAGAGGGTTGTCCCTAAGCCCGTACTGTGAGAAGCCAGGCGGACTGCTATGTGGTGTGGAAGGCAGACCTTCCGTCTGTACTATTAGAAAACTCTATGAACCACTGCCGGATCAATATCAGGTGCCGACAAAGATTTAAAGTTCAATCTTGAATACAATTTTATTTTTTTATTTATTTTTACTTTTTTTAAGGTCATTTGGCAAGACGTTGTTCTATATTTCAATTATCCACACAGGTGTAAATGGGTACCTGGGAATCGTTGAGAAAGAAGAGTATTAATATTGATGTGGCTACCGAGGGAAAATAAGTCCCAATTATTGTATTTTGAGTAGTAGTAGTATTATCATTATTACCATATTTGTTATTATTGTTACATATTGCTCCGGTTGTCTCATTTTCGCTTGCTGAACCATTTTGCAAGCACAAACGTAGCTAGTTCGACGGCACTACCAAACTAGAATGTTCCGCTATTTTGCAGGGTGTATATGCCATTGGGTGAACCGGTTGTGCGGAAATGGTGTGTTGGGGAAGGGAATTGAGAGTGTTCGTGTGTGTGTGTGGTAATTGTATGTGTGTCAACAATTAAAGACTAATAACGACAGATGGCTAATCATAAATTGATAATGACGAGTAAACTGTCTACATCACAGTCCACAGATAAATGTGACTTGAACGTAAATAGCAGACGGCAATCGTCGGATCAGACGACACTTGATAGTGATTTTGTATGTGAGATTGCTTTGTTAAATATAGCATACAAGAACCTTTTCCATATCTTTAAACTATCATTGATATCTGATAATTAAACAGTTAGTAAAATAAACCTACCAAACTACATAATACAATGAAATACTTGCCTTAAAGTAGGGGAGTTTGATGTGGTGAACAATTGCACCCCTCTGTAAATAATCGAATAGTCCATGGAGTTCATTAATATTCATGTTTTTGCTTACCTCGGCAAAATGCTTGCTTATACTAAATGGAAACAATTACGGTGGGGGGGGGGGGGGGGGGGGTTGGCTGAAATGAACATAATGAACCAGTCAGAACTGATCTATGATAATTCATGCTTGTTATCCTTCGTGTGCTCGACTTATAACCTTACAATCGAGTGGCAAATTGCGTCCAAAGTTCGACTTGTTGCCCATGTGCTATGTGTTATATAGGCAATGGCGAGCTGGCGACCTATTTTGACCAAATTACGGTGGGTAAATTTCAAAAGTCAATGGGACATGAGGGTTCAAATGAAAGAGCTGGTGTCAACGTACGTGAGGTGGATATGCTTTTCGTTTAAACACAAAATGAATTTTTAACGATTTTGGGGGGTAAAAGTCCATGGGCTAACATGTTAGGCTGCTGGACTCTGACGATAGGGGGCGTTGTACAATGAGACTATTCGGAGCCATATGTTATCACCGTTGTTATAATTAATATTGTTTTAATATTTGTACATGATAACACTATATCTGTTAGTTGTCCAGTTTTTGGCGTAAAATGAAAAAATAAAGAAGATGGTAATGCATTATTCTATTGAAAAAAATCAAATGTTTAATGGTGATCGAGGCAAGTAACAAAGAATAACGATTTGAATTCTCTCATATCATTTTACGATTTTGAATATTAAGTAATAATATTATATATTGTACCAGTAAAAGACTTACGAATGATCCATCAATCCTGCGGAAAAGAATACATTTGAAATTGCAAAAAGGAATGATCTTTATGTTTCTTTTTTTCTAAATTATATGATTCTACTTCAGTATTTTGATTCTCTTCCCGGCTTCAATGAGACGGAGTTAGCTAATGTTGGTGGTGTGCAAATGTTACCAGATCATTGCCCTGTAATTTACGTAAGTTGAACCAAATTGTTGTTCGTTTTTTTTACCAACTTACAAACCTTGAAAATAATGTATTTTCAAAGCAGGATAATTGAGACTTCATTGGTTATGCTTATGTACAAGTATCTGACTCTTGATTCAAAATAATAAGGGAGTTTACAGATACAATCTGCGCATGGGCAGATAAAGGTCATTTGTACCAAAAAGGTAAAACACACCAGAGATGAATACTGGATATGCGCTCATGAAAGTTATGTAACATTATTCATTTATGCACCAACGGTACATTCTTAGATACGCAGGTGGAAGTATTCTTTTCAAGAGGGCAAACAAAAGGTATTCATGAAGCACATCTAGGACTTTGGCAGTTATTATTCTAAGATGCTCAAAGTGGAACTTCTCCATGTGTAAAAGATCTGTGGATATTTGGGGTCATTTGTACCATGTGCTATCTGTAAACTCCATTATAGTAGTAACAACAAGAAAAAAGATCTAAACATTTCAAACGCAGGTCATGACGCAGTCACGTGTCAGTGTAACATAAAATACAAGTGTTTATTCTATTTACAATAAAGTAAACCATTGACAGAGGTTTTTAAAGTCTAGAATATTTGTACGGAAGCTATTTTGGATGAAATATGTACATTTATGCTGTTACCAAAATATAGAATGATGTGTATTTGGGAACATAACACTGTATTCGAAATGAGGTTTAGCTTAAGTATTTGTAATATATATTTCATATCTTAAATATCGCGAGGCAAAGTATGAATAAATGGTATAAGATGATCAGAAAGATTTTCAAAAACCAGCTTAAGGGCAATCTGTATACACTATTGTAATGACAATAGAAATCCTCATCGGATCACGTAATATGTCATTGTCATTTTCCCACATTTCAATACGTGATGTATCTATAAGGCTATTGAAAGTGCCTTAGGTTGAATTTTGAAAGTCTCTGAAATCGTGTTGGAAGTTTTCCTGGGATCGCATTCTTTTTTTGTGTACACACTTGTTATAGATAATTGGGTATTCGGAAGATATTATTAGCTTTTTTTTCTCCATCTGTCACTATCTTTTGTATATAGCCTGAGTATCGACTACAAACCAATGATTATAGGCGACAAACATGTGACAGAGGTTAGTGAAGAATATAAAAAATTAAGTATCAATATTTTTGCTCGAGTAAGATTTTTTTTTATCTCGCAGGCGTTGCACCCTCAGGATATGAATAGATTTGATCTGATTTAATTTCACTTGAGTTTATTTGTCAAAAGGAACAGGAAAATAGGACATTAAATTGTAAAAGGTTCACGTCTAAATACAGCTGGGCATCATATGCAATAAATATTAGGCAGCGAAGCAGAAGTATTTGTTTGAGACTATTCGACGAATTACATTTAAAAAACCTTAAGTTCCCCTATAATAACATAGCTTTTTAAATGGCAATTGTTATAGGCCTACTTCACATCGTGATGAAGAATTAAAGATGACCCATAGCGATCGAAAGAGCCTTGCTGATGTAAATGACATTTTTCAACTTGGATGATGAAAGAGAAGGTTGATATTGGGAAAGGTGAAAAAGAATTTGCGAGCTTTTTCATTCTTTTTATAGTTGCGTGAAAGAATATCATGGAAAAATGTTACAAAAAGATTGCTCCTTTAATCCCCTCATATTCAAAATATTTCAAGGAAAAGCGTAAGTGCTTGGACAAAACTTTCATGCCACATGTTTGTGTAATTCCATTCATATATTTATGCATGAGAAAAACAACAAGTTAGATTGAGTCAATTTCTAATGTTATTTTGATCATTCCAGAACCCACTGTATACACCAACTCTTAGGGCTACATCATCAACCTTTTCTGTCCCTTGTTGACAGTAATTTCTTCTTCACAGTGTAATGGAATGAACAGAACCTTATCTCTAATTAAAAAAACTCTTTTCACGTTGTGTGATATAATTATCACCTGATATGTTAACAGATAACATGTCAAATTAAAATTTATACATTCATCTTCATAAATTAAGAGGTATAATTGCATAAAAACAAGTAAGCATTTGATAAACCTTTGTGACATGATGAACTGTCCTATTACCCCACAGATATAAACGAATGTGACAGTGACCCTTGCAACAATGGAGCGACTTGCTCGGACATAATAACGGGCTACTTCTGTACATGCACCGCAGAATATGCAGGGCGCCACTGCGATTACAGTAGGTTGAAGAGAGCAGAAAAACCAAGGTTTGATGCATCGATGCATGTAAAGACTAGCGGTGGGGGTGTCTATAGGTATAGAGGATAAATCACCAGTCTTTGTGGCTTATAATACGGGGTTCGAATTCCTGCAAAGGCACTAATATTCTCTGGCAATACATTAATCTACATTTGCCACTCTCCGCCGAGGTGAAGTGAGCGGAAAGCAGTTAGGTTGATTCCTCGAATGCTTAAGAAATTATTAAGATTAATACAGGGCCATCAGGTAGTAGTTATACCAATGCTTTAACCGAATTATAATGGACCTTATTAATCCAAAATATTATTACTCCATTGACAAGAAGAAAAGGCACTGGAACTGATTTTCTTTTCTTATCACAGGTAAAACCATTTGTTCCACATCAGACCGATGTGCAAAGAATGAGGTTTGCAAAGATGGGCTGTGCAGCTGTGGACACGGTCGGATCAGAACAGAAGAAGGTTGTCAAAGTTAGTACTATCACACGAAAATTCAAATTCATTTGATAGGAAGACAATTATAGAATGCCTGTTGGAATTTTATAGCTACCGGTTCGGTGTTATAACATAATAATCACTATAGGTGTGAAAATACCTACACCAACGCATGTAAATATAAAACTGATATCGTTGAAATTTAGGATTCTTAGAAAGTAGGACAAGGTGTCATTGAAACAAAGAAAAGGGTTATTCAATAAACCTTTTGCATGTCCCCAATTCTTAGTCGAAGGTTTGCCATGACAGGCTTCATGGGTAAATCTTACATTAGTATTATTATGATTATTATTATTATTATACAACTATCATTATTATGATTAATATTATCATTAATATTGTTCTTGTTCTTCTTGTTGTTGTTAATTTCAATATATTGCAATTAATGATCTTTCTTTTTCCAGTTCCGAGACGATTCGTCATGTGGTTTCAAATTACAGATGTCAACGGGTCACTTGCACTATACCCTGAACCTAACACTTTCAAATCCAGTGATGAAATAATAAGAGGAGAACTAGAGTATGCGGTACGAAAACATCCATCTTATGACATTTTACTTTAAAAAGAATAAATCAGAAATCAATCAATCAATCAAAAGAGTAACGCTTTACTTTGATTACTTAAATGACAAAACATAGCTTAAACGGTACTAATTTTACTCGCCAGTTGAAAATCTAGAAAAAAATATTTCAAAGTGTGATGATGACAGTACTACGAAAGCAAAGCACACGATCGCAAAGACGTGGGCCACACATTTTGAAATATGCGAAAATGACAATAATATGTTTCATATTCGGAACAGGAGTTCTGCAGGCAGTTGATTTCATGTTTTATTCAGAAACGGGTGTCATAGACAAGTGTAGACTAGTTACAGGTAATATTGGTACTAAGTTGGGCCTTTCACTAAGTTTGTTATGTGGGTCGAGGAATGATTGAACAACGTAGAGCGGTCCGATGTGGACGTGAACCGCATGCCGGTCCGGATCCGCCGTAACACAGCCGAATTATAATTCTGCTTGGGATTCTACTCTAACAATAATTATAGAGAAAGGCAAATTCATTTATGATTGTACTTTGAAAAACGCTACAAATGCTAATTATTTTCCGATTTTCCTTGAATTTGTCATATAAAGACGGGAAAAAATCAAACCTAATGTTTACTATTAAAAATGCCATGAATGGAATGCTCATTATTTGCCCGCTTAATTCTTTCAGATCTTTCACCGGTTATCGAGATGGGAGATCTTTGTTGACTCCGTATTCAGTGTCGAAATCAAGTCCTTCAATGGAAGTCTCGGAGTAGAGATAGACGTTGTTCTCGATGCATATAAAGACGGGGAAAAAATCAAACCTAATGTTTACTATTGAAAATGCCATGAATGGAATGCTTATTATTTGCCCGTTTAATTCCTTCAGATCTTTCACCGTTTATCAAGATGGGAGATCTTTGTTGAGTCCGTACTCAGTGTCGAAATCAAGTCCTTCAATGGAAGTCTCGGAGTAGAGATAGACATCGTTCTCGATGCAGGCAGTACACCGGATGACGTCATGATTTATGATCTTATGACGGATTATGTCTATTTCGCCGCCGAAGATCTGTCGTCTGGATACACATCTTACACCGTGGATGTTAGCTCTATCGTTGTTCAAGGTATGCGATGGGCCATTACTCTGTGGATAGCGAGTCTGGAAACTTGAAGGTTCCGGGTTCGAAATCACGATCGATATTCTGCTTTTTGGGGCATTATTTCTTAGTTACGATTAAACAGAATTATGAAAATGAAACCTGTAGATAATGAAAACCGGTTTTTATTGATGTAGGTCCTAATATTCTTCCTAATATTCTTCCTACTTTTTCACAACGTAGACCTCTTTTCCATGATTGGCGGACACAACAATTCCAGGGTAACTTTCTCAATGGCCTTTAGAAGTTATGTCCGGACTAGGCAATACATCATTGTAATGAAATTGCCTGAGGTTGATTTTTCGTATGTCTTTGCGATTGTGTTGTTGAAAGAGTTATTTAATAAACGGTCCAGTGACATATAGAAAACTCATCTTCCTGTCTCAGATTTGGATGAATGCGATGAAATGGAATATTCCGCTTGCTCTGTCTATTCTACTTGCAACAACACGATTGGTTCCTACCAGTGCACCTGTCTGCCTGGCTTTGGAGATCAAGGGGATCCGACGGATGGGCAAGGAACGGTCTGTAGTGGTAAGATAATGATTCCGATTTAAAGATTCAGAAGC
This sequence comes from Strongylocentrotus droebachiensis, assembly GCA_035222895.1. NCBI lineage: Eukaryota > Metazoa > Echinodermata > Echinoidea > Camarodonta > Strongylocentrotidae > Strongylocentrotus > Strongylocentrotus droebachiensis. The sequence goes on from JAVYIG010005787.1 coordinate 36,869, forward strand.
TAACTTATTTAAGTTATATCTCCACTGACTCTCTATATTGTTTTGTTTTGTCATTTTTGATTTTGCTTGATACTAGATTTATATTTTCTACTCCATTCTCGCTGGGATTGGATAGGCCTTACTCCATTGCTATTTTCCCGAACATATGCCCTGCTTATTTTATGATTGTTTTTATCATTTATATTATGTACCGTAGTTTTTATTCCACGTAGTTAGAGGTGTCCTGGTCTAATAGACACACCACCGGACTGTGGATCACATGGTTCGCGAGTCCAGTCTCAGCACTAATGTCCTTTGGAAAGACATTAATCTACATTTGTACCTCTTTACCCAGGTGAAGTAAATAGGTACCCGGTAGGATGAATTTCCTTGAATGCTTTTCTTTTCATGGCGTCTCAGCTACAGCCGGGGTAATATTATGAAACCATGTATCAAGTGCAACAGAGTTTATTCAGATAGTAGTTGCGCTATATAAATAGACATATTATTATTTTAAGAAGGTATTATGCATGAGCTATTGAAAAAAGCTTTAGTTGAGTTTTGACAGTCTTTATGATCGCGTTCTTTATACATTTAGATATCGACGAATGCAGTAATTCATCCTTAAATGAATGCTCTCTGTTCGCCCGATGCACGAACACGATTGGTGGATATAACTGTGTTTGTCTCTCGGGATATGTGGACTCTACTGGGAGCTCTGGAAGATTATGTGCAGGTAGGCAGTGATAACCAATAATAATGTTCCACTATCGCCAAAACTAACGCTTTAATAGGCTATGCGGCTACGCATCGGTCAAATTCATGGAGCTAGCTTTGTGATCTGTTTTGTACCCTGTGCTGCCGGTCAATCTTTCGTACATCAATAAATGAATGAACGAATGAATGAATGAATGATTTCATGAATTATGCATGAATGATTGCATGAATGCAAAAATTAATAAATATGAATAAATAAAGTATGTATAAGTTGAAATGTGTTTTGACAAGTAGGCTTATATAGGAGGTATCGATGGATCGAGATATTTTCTTTCTTTGCCATTGTACCAAAGAATTATAGATAACCATAAGCTCAAACAAAACAATCCACCTGATTCAAATCTATTTGAATAAAGCCCATCGCACACTAAACGATCTGAGTACGATCCGATTTTTGGAGAATTTGCAAGAGTATTTAATACGATTGAGAATAATTGAGAAAATCTAAATTTAAAGGGCTTTCACGATTGCCTGGAAAAATCTTAATCGGCTCAGAATCGTAGTGACGTCAGACTAGTAGTGCGATTGTCTACGATTTGTAGACGAATCGGCTTTGTATTGTTACTAGAATAGTTCAATATAGTGAACTCCGGTTGTACGTATTCTTATCAATATTCAGACGTTAAATAAATAAGATGATTTATGCTTAGATTTTCTATCTAATACGAATACAATACAAATACAAATGCAATTGAATTTGCATTTTTATCGAAAATTGGATTGGAGGGCGGTCGTGTAGTGTGCGGTGGGCGTAACAGGCATTTTGATAAAGACCTGGCCTGTCTTGCAAAGAGTTGCAATTAATCCAAATTAATCGCAAGTTCTCTAATACCAATCGCAACTTTTCAGTCCCCTATCTCTTATGTCCATAGTTGCGATTGATATCAACTCTTTGTAAGACAGGGGCCTGATGCACATTATCAAGTATTCGATGAATGTAATGGAACGAATTCCAATTTCCCCCATAAAATCAGATATCAACGAGTGCATCTCACAACCATGCTTCAATGGCGGTACATGTAGGAACTTGGAAGACAGATTTACATGTGAGTGTGCTCCAGGCTATGAAGGACAGAACTGTAAAATAGGCAAGTCTACTTTTTACATTACCATCATATCAATTTTCTGAACAGTTCTCATCATACATGTATTACAACATTAGTTTTTGATTTTTATCAACAATATGCTTTCGTTTTAGCAAAATCATTGCAATTTAAATCGATCTTATTAAGATTATTTTCATTCATTTGACATGGTTGTCATAAAAGAGCAAAATGCTTTGTAGAAAAGTAAAAAATTAGATAAAGGATGTTGATCAAAATCGGATTATCTATATAAAAGTCTTAAACATGTCAAATTGGTGATTTTACTATACGGTCTCACGATGACTTGCAATGTCGGATATTCATTCTCTTACAGGCTCTCACACACAAAATAAAAATATTTCTTTTCTCAATTATTATGGAAACTTTGCTCCTCTCTTTCTGTTTCTCACATTCTCTATCTTCCACTCTCTTCCTCTGTCATTCTCACCGTCCTCCTTTCTCTTTGTCACCCCTTCTCTCTATCACCACCTTCTCTCCCCCTCTCAGACCAGAATGAATGCATCTCCGCCGAGCTGAATGACTGCTCCCCAGTGGCGGCTTGCACCGACGAGCCTGGAACTTTCTCCTGCGCTTGTCCTCCGGAGTACACAGATACCTCACCTACTGGTGCGGGCCCAGGAAGGGTGTGTGAGAATGGTAAGATGGCGGTATACAGGAGCATCTTCTATTTTAAGTAAAGGGGCAGTGGGGTATGCAGTAATGGGGGGAGGGGGGGCAGAGTCATCCGAGGGCGGGTTTGCCCAAGGGAGCCAGAGTGCCATAGACTCACGACAAATTGTTGTTGATTAGTGTGTGTGTGTGTGTGTGTGTGTCTGTGTGCGTGCGTGCGTGTATGCATAAGCCTTTGAATGGTGGGGTGGGGGCCTTCACAACGTTTTAGATATTGGAAGTGTTTTTCTTTCTTATCTGAGTGTATATGATGGACCAGCCTGTGGTGTGGGTGAAGTGATATGGTTAGGTACATGAAGTCCCAGGATGCCCAAAAGCAAGCCCTCTTCAAACATGTGTGTGTGTGTGTGGGGGGGGGGGGGGGGGGAGTGGGCGGGAGGTATTTACCTAAATCAAGGGAAGCCACTGGAAGTAATCGTCGACAATAATTGTTTTGTTTCTTTGTGCTTTTTCTCTTACTGTTTCTTGTATATTTCTGGAACTTATTTTTTTTAAATGTTTCTTAACAGGTTCCATGACCTTCATCGTCATTATCTCAATCGTCGTTGGTGTCATGTTCGTCCTCTTCGTCGCATTGCTCTTATTAGCCCAAGCGAAGAAGACCAAATTCTAGATCGCGCCCGTGGTCGAAATGCTGATTGAGTGGTTCGTCGAACACGTACACGGCGTTCGAAACAGTTCCTATTAGACCTCTATGGTTATGGTTTTGCGGTCTGTCTAAGCTCATGAATGAAATATCAAGTTAAATAATTTGCATATGTGCACAATTTATATTTTACATTATTTTGTTGTATATTATTTTTTAAGTATCGATTGTAATAGTAAATTCATTAGTTTTTGTTCTGTTACGTTTTCTAAACTGATTTGTACCAAAATACTTTGTTTAGCCGTTTAAGGGGTTAGGCTCGACTAGCACATGTGCTATTATCTGGCCCCTTTTACCAACCAATAGTTTCTCTTTTTGTATATGTAAAATCAAACATAAAGAATAATCGTTATCGTAACGGGAGTTATCATTATGGATTTGCCATGTGTCTGTTTTAAAATATTAGAATAATCAAACATTTAAACGAAGTAGATGACTCTTTACGTTCCCATCAATTTATTTTATTCATTCATTGTCGTGCGGTTGCATGCATTTTAAAGGGAAGGTTGGTGTCTTTTAAAATTGAACAATTTTTTGGGAGCTTTCTCATTCTCTACATAATCGAACGTGACTACCAATAGATTGAAACAATTTTGTAATTCCTTCCACATGTATATGTAGTCAATATGTGTAGTGCCTTTCACTGTATGGGATTTTCAGCGAAACTAAGTCAGTTTACCATCGTTTTGATGATTCCAAAACCTGTCAATACACAATAATTATTAAGTTCTACGGAATCATCATTTCTCAAAAACTTTAGAAAATTTTTATTCACGATTCTCTTCCTCTAACACATAATACACGCATTGATGTATTGATTGATTGATTGATTGATTGATTGATTGATTCAGTCTTCTTTAGAATACAGGGTAGTCCCTTTAGAGCCGCAAGGCATGCTTTTCAAAGGAGCCCTGTAGGCAAGTGACAAAGTACATGGTAAAAATTACAAAAACAAACAATCCAAACATATTCACAATACATAATTCATTTATTTACCACTAAATAAAATTAGGTACGTTAGTATACAGAACACGTTTCAGTTTGAAAAGACGAACTACATACGTTCATGCTTGGTTGAAATGAGCCAAATAAAGCAAGGGCATATAATTAAATTTATCAATTATTAAACAAGACAAATTCACATAAATTAATATACTTGCACTGATACAATACAATCAAACAAAAGTTAAAACGCACTAAAAGATAACATTTCAAGTTAGGTTGAAGGGTTTAAAGAAAAGTGTGGGTAGAAAGAAAGCGGCCACAAAGACTATTCAATTTTGATGAAATTGATATTTAAAAATTGTTCTTATCGTGCACACTTTCACAAAAAGTCCGGGGGGTCTCAGTCAAATATAAATACTGTAGGTATGCGTGACCAAGAAAACGCGTATAAAGGGGTGTTTTTTATTGATTGGACGCGGCCTGCGCGGTGCCGCATTAAAGGATTAAAAAACGTCCATTTTGGGCAATTTTCAAGAAAAAGGGTACTTTTTCAAAATTGTTCAAAATCCTGCTTTACGCGCCGGTATTCGCATTAAGGGGTATTTGTCTAGCCCTCAGGGCCAGACCAGGGAAGAAAATAAGGGGTAATAATGCCCATTGGCGAGACTACCGGTCGCCGCCTCCGCCTGCCGGTCTTTAGATCTTCAGTAGATCAAGACGGATGCCCACGATACCGACCCAGACCTACCAAATCCCACGCCTATAGCTGGTCCCTTATAATTTGTTTGCATAGTAGGAATAGTAAATGTTCATTTTACATTGTGTACTTAACATGTACTTTACATTAAATAGATCAGATTTGAAATGTAGTTCTTTTTTTCAAAGAAAGGATTTATGACGGCTGTGCACTAAATTCATTTGGAAGTGTACAGGTTGATGTTATTGCTTCTCTATTGAAATAAATGATTACATTGTGAAATTTACCTTCAGAAGCGCTATTTGATTTATTTTATATTGTCAACAACCTAAATAATAATTCCATAGGCGTAGACAGGGGGCATAAGGGGGCCATGCCCCCCATATTCAGCCCCTCAAAATACAAAAACAAAACGTGCAGTACCTCCTGCTTCATGTAGAAATTGTATACACCCCCCCCCACACACACACACCGGACTCCTACCATTACGCATCGCGCACCCACACGCACATGCATACGAATGGGGGGGGGGGGGGGGGGTCCCAATACAATTCAATGACTTTCCATTAATTAAGCACCGCTCATCGCCTCAGCTATATAGGTGAACTGGTTGGGTCCACATGTTGTGTCGTCACCGTAACTTCGGCAAATTTGACCCCTGTTGACCCGTAATTTGGAGGGGTGCGGAAAATGAGAGAGAGAGAGAGAGAATAGAGAGAGAGAGAGAGAGAGAGAAAGAGAGATGGAGAGAGAGTTCCCACTTAACCAATACGAAATGCATACATCGTAATAGTCAGCAGACCGCACAGCAGTCTTTTACATGCATATCCACTAATAGATTGCTTCACCCCATATGCTATATTAAAGCCCACTAAACACCTACATGATCCTACTCGTCCAAGCCTATCGGCCCAATAGTTATCACATTTGCCCAAGTCAGCCCACCTTATAGATTATATGTAATCCTCATCCATGCAGTTAGGGTGCAATTTCCTTTTCCAGCAGTTCGAGGAGCCGTTTCCGTTTTTTGACGTCGACATTCCCATTATCTTCTTCGCCACGCTGTTCATCCTCCACTAGATCCTCTTCTTTTGCGCTCCACTCCTGACGGGCACTCCACTAGTCCTTTTCAATGCCGCCTCTCAATTCCATATCATCCTCCTCCACTAGATCCTCTTTTCTTGCTCTCCACTCCTGACGGGCACTCCACTCATCCTTTTCAATGCCGCCTCTCAATTCCATATCAACCTGCTCCACTAGATCATCTTCTCTTGCACTCCACTCCTGACGGGTACTCCATGCATCCTTTTCACTGCCGCCTCTCAATTCCATATCATCCTTCCCCTCATCCTCCTTCTCTATTTCACGCAGGAGCAGCTCACGTTTCAAAGCCCGAACCATTTCTTTGAACTTCTTGTCGTCATCCTCAACTGAAATGTCTTCTTCCCTTAACTCATTCTCCGGCGCAAACTCATGACCACGCTTATCCTCGTCGTCACCCGCCATGTCGTCTTCCCTTGCAATTGCCTTTTCCAGCAGTTCGAGGAGCCGTTCCCATTTCTTGACGTCGACATTCCCATTGTCTTCTTCGCCACGCTGTTCATCCTCCACTAGATCCTCTTCTCTTGCACTCCATTCCTGACGGGCACTCCACTCATCCCTTTCACTGCCTCCTCTCAATTCCATATCGTCCTCCTCCACTAGATCCTCTTCTCTTGCACTCCACTCCTGACGGGCACTCCACTCATCCCTTTCACTGCCTCCTCTCAATTCCATATCATCCTTCTCCACTAGATCATCTTCTCTTGCACTCCACTCCTGACGGGCACTCAACTCATCCCTTTCACTGCCTCCTCTCAATTCCATATCATCCTCCTCCTCCTCATCCTCCTTCTTTATTTCACGCAGGAGCAGCTCAAGTTTCAAAGCCCGAACCATTTCCTTGAACTTCTTGTCCTCAATCTCAACTGAAGTGTCTTCTTCACTTAACTCATTCTCCGGCGCAAGCTCACCACGCTTATCCTCGTCGTCACCCGCCATGTCGCCTTCCCTTGCAATTGCCTTTTCAAGCAGTTCGAGGAGCCGTTCCCATTTCTTGACGTCGGAATTCCCATTGTCTTCTTCGCCACGCTGTTCATCCTCCACTAGATCCTCTTCTCTTGCACTCCACTCCTGACGGGCACTCCACTCATCCTTTTCACTGCCGCCTCTCAATTCCATATCATCCTCCTCCACTAGATCCTCTTCTCTTGCACTCCACTCCTGACGGGCACTCAACTCATCCCTTTCACTGCCTCCTCTCAATACCATATCCTCCTCCTCCTCCTCCTCCTCCTCCTTCTTTATTTCACGCAGGAGCAGCTCAAGTTTCAAAGCCCGCACCATTTCCTTGAACTTCTTGTCTTCATCTCCAACTGAAATGTCTTCTTCCCTTAACTCATTCTCCGGCGCAAACTCATGACCACGCTTATCCTCAACGTCACCCGCCATGTCCTCTTCCCTTGCAATTGCCTTTTCAAGCAGTTCGAGGAGCCGTTCCTATTTCTTGACGTCGGAATTCCCATTGTCTTCTTCGCCACACTGTTCATCCTCCACTAGAATCCTCTTCTCTTGCACTCCACTCCTGACGGGCACTCGACTCATCCTTTTCACTGCCGCCTCTCAATTCCATATCATCTTCCTCCACTAGATCCTCTTCTCTTGCACTCCACTCCTGACGGGCACTCCACTCATCCCTTTCACTCCCTCTCTCAATTCCATATCATCCGCTAGATCCTCTTCTCTTGCACTCCACTCCTGACGGGCACTCCACTCATCCCTTTCACTACCTCCTCTCAATTCCATATCATCCTTCCCCTCATCCTCCTTCTCTATTTCACGCAGGAGTAGCTCACGTTTCAAAGCCCGAACCATTACTTTGAACTTCTTGTCTTCATCCTCAACTGAAATGTCTTCTTCCCTTAACTCATTCTCCGGCGCAAACTCATGACCACGCTTATCCTCGTCGTCACCCGCCATGTCGTCTTCCCTTGCAATTGCCTTTTCAAGCAGTTCGAGGAGCCGTTCCTATTTCTTGACGTCGACATTCAAATTGTCTTCTTCGCCACGCTGTTCATCCTCCACTAGATCCTCTTCTCTTGCACTCCACTCCTGACGGGCACTCCACTCATCCCTTTCACTGCCTCCTCTCAATTCCATATCGTCCTCCTCCACTAGATCCTCTTCTCTTGCACTCCACTCCTGACGGGCACTCCACTCATCCCTTTCACTGCCTCCTCTCAATTCCATATCATCCTTCTCCACTAGATCATCTTCTCTTGCACTCAACTCCTCACGGGCACTCAACTCATCCCTTTCACTGCCTCCTCTCAATTCCATATCATCCTCCTCCACTAGATGCTCTTCTCTTGCACTCCACTCCTGACGGGCACTCAACTCATCCCTTTCACTGCCTCCTCTCGATTCCATATCATCCTCCTCCACTAGATGCTCTTCTATTGCACTCCACTCCTGACGGGCACTCAACTCATCCCTTTCACTGCCTCCTCTCGATTCCATATCATCCTCCTCCACTAGATGCTCTTCTCTTGCACTCCACTCCTGACGGGCACTCAACTCATCCCTTTCACTGCCTCCTCTCAATTCCATATCCTCCTCCTCCTCCTCCTCCTCCTCCTTCTTTATTTCACGCAGGAGCAGCTCAAGTTTCAAAGCCCGCACCATTTCCTTGAACTTCTTGTCTTCATCTCCAACTGAAATGTCTTCTTCCCTTAACTCATTCTCCGGCGCAAACTCATGACCACGCTTATCCTCAACGTCACCCGCCATGTCCTCTTCCCTTGCAATTGCCTTTTCAAGCAGTTCGAGGAGCCGTTTCCGTTTTCTGACGTCGACATTCCCATTATCTTCTTCGCCACGCTGTTCATCCTCCACTAGATCCTCTTCTTTTGCGCTCCACTCCTGACGGGCACTCCACTAGTCCTTTTCAATGCCGCCTCTCAATTCCATATCATCCTCCTCCACTAGATCCTCTTTTCTTGCTCTCCACTCCTGACGGGCACTCCACTCATCCTTTTCAATGCCGCCTCTCAATTCCATATCAACCTGCTCCACTAGATCATCTTCTCTTGCACTCCACTCCTGACGGGTACTCCATGCATCCTTTTCACTGCCGCCTCTCAATTCCATATCATCCTTCCCCTCATCTCCTTCTCTATTTCACGCAGGAGCAGCTCACGTTTCAAAGCCCGAACCATTTCTTTGAACTTCTTGTCGTCATCCTCAACTGAAATGTCTTCTTCCCTTAACTCATTCTCCGGCGCAAACTCATGACCACGCTTATCCTCGTCGTCACCCGCCATGTCGTCTTCCCTTGCAATTGCCTTTTCCAGCAGTTCGAGGAGCCGTTCCCATTTCTTGACGTCGACATTCCCATTGTCTTCTTCGCCACGCTGTTCATCCTCCACTAGATCCTCTTCTCTTGCACTCCACTCCTGACGGGCACTCCACTCATCCCTTTCACTGCCTCCTCTCAATTCCATATCGTCCTCCTCCACTAGATCCTCTTCTCTTGCACTCCACTCCTGACGGGCACTCCACTCATCCCTTTCACTGCCTCCTCTCAATTCCATATCATCCTTCTCCACTAGATCATCTTCTCTTGCACTCCACTCCTGACGGGCACTCAACTCATCCCTTTCACTGCCTCCTCTCAATTCCATATCATCCTCCTCCACTAGATGCTCTTCTCTTGCAATCCACTCCTGACGGGCACTCCACTCATCCCTTTCACTGCCTCCTCTCAATTCCATATCATCCTCCTCCTCCTCATCCTCCTTCTTTATTTCACGCAGGAGCAGCTCAAGTTTCAAAGCCCGAACCATTTCCTTGAACTTCTTGTCCTCAATCTCAACTGAAGTGTCTTCTTCACTTAACTCATTCTCCGGCGCAAGCTCACCACGCTTATCCTCGTCGTCACCCGCCATGTCGCCTTCCCTTGCAATTGCCTTTTCAAGCAGTTCGAGGAGCCGTTCCCATTTCTTGACGTCGGAATTCCCATTGTCTTCTTCGCCACGCTGTTCATCCTCCACTAGATCCTCTTCTCTTGCACTCCACTCCTGACGGGCACTCCACTCATCCTTTTCACTGCCGCCTCTCAATTCCATATCATCCTCCTCCACTAGATCCTCTTCTCTTGCACTCCACTCCTGACGGGCACTCAACTCATCCCTTTCACTGCCTCCTCTCAATTCCATATCCTCCTCCTCCTCCTCCTCCTCCTCCTCCTCCTCCTTCTTTATTTCACGCAGGAGCAGCTCAAGTTTCAAAGCCCGCACCATTTCCTTGAACTTCTTGTCTTCATCTCCAACTGAAATGTCTTCTTCCCTTAACTCATTCTCCGGCGCAAACTCATGACCACGCTTATCCTCAACGTCACCCGCCATGTCCTCTTCCCTTGCAATTGCCTTTTCAAGCAGTTCGAGGAGCCGTTTCCGTTTTCTGACGTCGACATTCCCATTATCTTCTTCGCCACGCTGTTCATCCTCCACTAGATCCTCTTCTTTTGCGCTCCACTCCTGACGGGCACTCCACTAGTCCTTTTCAATGCCGCCTCTCAATTCCATATCATCCTCCTCCACTAGATCCTCTTTTCTTGCTCTCCACTCCTGACGGGCACTCCACTCATCCTTTTCAATGCCGCCTCTCAATTCCATATCAACCTGCTCCACTAGATCATCTTCTCTTGCACTCCACTCCTGACGGGTACTCCATGCATCCTTTTCACTGCCGCCTCTCAATACCATATCCTCCTCCTCCTCCTCCTCCTCCTCCTTCTTTATTTCACGCAGGAGCAGCTCAAGTTTCAAAGCCCGCACCATTTCCTTGAACTTCTTGTCTTCATCTCCAACTGAAATGTCTTCTTCCCTTAACTCATTCTCCGGCGCAAACTCATGACCACGCTTATCCTCAACGTCACCCGCCATGTCCTCTTCCCTTGCAATTGCCTTTTCAAGCAGTTCGAGGAGCCGTTCCTATTTCTTGACGTCGGAATTCCCATTGTCTTCTTCGCCACACTGTTCATCCTCCACTAGAATCCTCTTCTCTTGCACTCCACTCCTGACGGGCACTCGACTCATCCTTTTCACTGCCGCCTCTCAATTCCATATCATCTTCCTCCACTAGATCCTCTTCTCTTGCACTCTACTCCTGACGGGCACTCCACTCATCCCTTTCACTCCCTCTCTCAATTCCATATCATCCGCTAGATCCTCTTCTCTTGCACTCCACTCCTGACGGGCACTCCACTCATCCCTTTCACTACCTCCTCTCAATTCCATATCATCCTTCCCCTCATCCTCCTTCTCTATTTCACGCAGGAGTAGCTCACGTTTCAAAGCCCGAACCATTACTTTGAACTTCTTGTCTTCATCCTCAACTGAAATGTCTTCTTCCCTTAACTCATTCTCCGGCGCAAACTCATGACCACGCTTATCCTCGTCGTCACCCGCCATGTCGTCTTCCCTTGCAATTGCCTTTTCAAGCAGTTCGAGGAGCCGTTCCTATTTCTTGACGTCGACATTCAAATTGTCTTCTTCGCCACGCTGTTCATCCTCCACTAGATCCTCTTCTCTTGCACTCCACTCCTGACGGGCACTCCACTCATCCCTTTCACTGCCTCCTCTCAATTCCATATCGTCCTCCTCCACTAGATCCTCTTCTCTTGCACTCCACTCCTGACGGGCACTCCACTCATCCCTTTCACTGCCTCCTCTCAATTCCATATCATCCTTCTCCACTAGATCATCTTCTCTTGCACTCAACTCCTCACGGGCACTCAACTCATCCCTTTCACTGCCTCCTCTCAATTCCATATCATCCTCCTCCACTAGATGCTCTTCTCTTGCACTCCACTCCTGACGGGCACTCAACTCATCCCTTTCACTGCCTCCTCTCGATTCCATATCATCCTCCTCCACTAGATGCTCTTCTATTGCACTCCACTCCTGACGGGCACTCAACTCATCCCTTTCACTGCCTCCTCTCGATTCCATATCATCCTCCTCCACTAGATGCTCTTCTCTTGCACTCCACTCCTGACGGGCACTCAACTCATCCCTTTCACTGCCTCCTCTCAATTCCATATCCTCCTCCTCCTCCTCCTCCTCCTCCTTCTTTATTTCACGCAGGAGCAGCTCAAGTTTCAAAGCCCGCACCATTTCCTTGAACTTCTTGTCTTCATCTCCAACTGAAATGTCTTCTTCCCTTAACTCATTCTCCGGCGCAAACTCATGACCACGCTTATCCTCAACGTCACCCGCCATGTCCTCTTCCCTTGCAATTGCCTTTTCAAGCAGTTCGAGGAGCCGTTTCCGTTTTCTGACGTCGACATTCCCATTATCTTCTTCGCCACGCTGTTCATCCTCCACTAGATCCTCTTCTTTTGCGCTCCACTCCTGACGGGCACTCCACTAGTCCTTTTCAATGCCGCCTCTCAATTCCATATCATCCTCCTCCACTAGATCCTCTTTTCTTGCTCTCCACTCCTGACGGGCACTCCACTCATCCTTTTCAATGCCGCCTCTCAATTCCATATCAACCTGCTCCACTAGATCATCTTCTCTTGCACTCCACTCCTGACGGGTACTCCATGCATCCTTTTCACTGCCGCCTCTCAATTCCATATCATCCTTCCCCTCATCCTCCTTCTCTATTTCACGCAGGAGCAGCTCACGTTTCAAAGCCCGAACCATTTCTTTGAACTTCTTGTCGTCATCCTCAACTGAAATGTCTTCTTCCCTTAACTCATTCTCCGGCGCAAACTCATGACCACGCTTATCCTCGTCGTCACCCGCCATGTCGTCTTCCCTTGCAATTGCCTTTTCCAGCAGTTCGAGGAGCCGTTCCCATTTCTTGACGTCGACATTCCCATTGTCTTCTTCGCCACGCTGTTCATCCTCCACTAGATCCTCTTCTCTTGCACTCCACTCCTGACGGGCACTCCACTCATCCCTTTCACTGCCTCCTCTCAATTCCATATCGTCCTCCTCCACTAGATCCTCTTCTCTTGCACTCCACTCCTGACGGGCACTCCACTCATCCCTTTCACTGCCTCCTCTCAATTCCATATCATCCTTCTCCACTAGATCATCTTCTCTTGCACTCCACTCCTGACGGGCACTCAACTCATCCCTTTCACTGCCTCCTCTCAATTCCATATCATCCTCCTCCACTAGATGCTCTTCTCTTGCAATCCACTCCTGACGGGCACTCCACTCATCCCTTTCACTGCCTCCTCTCAATTCCATATCATCCTCCTCCTCCTCATCCTCCTTCTTTATTTCACGCAGGAGCAGCTCAAGTTTCAAAGCCCGAACCATTTCCTTGAACTTCTTGTCCTCAATCTCAACTGAAGTGTCTTCTTCACTTAACTCATTCTCCGGCGCAAGCTCACCACGCTTATCCTCGTCGTCACCCGCCATGTCGCCTTCCCTTGCAATTGCCTTTTCAAGCAGTTCGAGGAGCCGTTCCCATTTCTTGACGTCGGAATTCCCATTGTCTTCTTCGCCACGCTGTTCATCCTCCACTAGATCCTCTTCTCTTGCACTCCACTCCTGACGGGCACTCCACTCATCCTTTTCACTGCCGCCTCTCAATTCCATATCATCCTCCTCCACTAGATCCTCTTCTCTTGCACTCCACTCCTGACGGGCACTCAACTCATCCCTTTCACTGCCTCCTCTCAATACCATATCCTCCTCCTCCTCCTCCTCCTCCTCCTTCTTTATTTCACGCAGGAGCAGCTCAAGTTTCAAAGCCCGCACCATTTCCTTGAACTTCTTGTCTTCATCTCCAACTGAAATGTCTTCTTCCCTTAACTCATTCTCCGGCGCAAACTCATGACCACGCTTATCCTCAACGTCACCCGCCATGTCCTCTTCCCTTGCAATTGCCTTTTCAAGCAGTTCGAGGAGCCGTTTCCGTTTTTTGACGTCGACATTCCCATTATCTTCTTCGCCACGCTGTTCATCCTCCACTAGATCCTCTTCTTTTGCGCTCCACTCCTGACGGGCACTCCACTAGTCCTTTTCAATGCCGCCTCTCAATTCCATATCATCTTCCTCCACTAGATCCTCTTTTCTTGCTCTCCACTCCTGACGGGCACTCCACTCATCCTTTTCAATGCCGCCTCTCAATTCCATATCAACCTGCTCCACTAGATCATCTTCTCTTGCACTCCACTCCTGACGGGTACTCCATGCATCCTTTTCACTGCCGCCTCTCAATTCCATATCATCCTTCCCCTCATCCTCCTTCTCTATTTCACGCAGGAGCAGCTCACGTTTCAAAGCCCGAACCATTTCTTTGAACTTCTTGTCGTCATCCTCAACTGAAATGTCTTCTTCCCTTAACTCATTCTCCGGCGCAAACTCATGACCACGCTTATCCTCGTCGTCACCCGCCATGTCGTCTTCCCTTGCAATTGCCTTTTCCAGCAGTTCGAGGAGCCGTTCCCATTTCTTGACGTCGACATTCCCATTGTCTTCTTCGCCACGCTGTTCATCCTCCACTAGATCCTCTTCTCTTGCACTCCACTCCTGACGGGCACTCCACTCATCCCTTTCACTGCCTCCTCTCAATTCCATATCGTCCTCCTCCACTAGATCCTCTTCTCTTGCACTCCACTCCTGACGGGCACTCCACTCATCCCTTTCACTGCCTCCTCTCAATTCCATATCATCCTTCTCCACTAGATCATCTTCTCTTGCACTCCACTCCTGACGGGCACTCAACTCATCCCTTTCACTGCCTCCTCTCAATTCCATATCATCCTCCTCCACTAGATGCTCTTCTCTTGCAATCCACTCCTGACGGGCACTCCACTCATCCCTTTCACTGCCTCCTCTCAATTCCATATCATCCTCCTCCTCCTCATCCTCCTTCTTTATTTCACGCAGGAGCAGCTCAAGTTTCAAAGCCCGAACCATTTCCTTGAACTTCTTGTCCTCAATCTCAACTGAAGTGTCTTCTTCACTTAACTCATTCTCCGGCGCAAGCTCACCACGCTTATCCTCGTCGTCACCCGCCATGTCGCCTTCCCTTGCAATTGCCTTTTCAAGCAGTTCGAGGAGCCGTTCCCATTTCTTGACGTCGGAATTCCCATTGTCTTCTTCGCCACGCTGTTCATCCTCCACTAGATCCTCTTCTCTTGCACTCCACTCCTGACGGGCACTCCACTCATCCTTTTCACTGCCGCCTCTCAATTCCATATCATCCTCCTCCACTAGATCCTCTTCTCTTGCACTCCACTCCTGACGGGCACTCAACTCATCCCTTTCACTGCCTCCTCTCAATACCATATCCTCCTCCTCCTCCTCCTCCTCCTCCTTCTTTATTTCACGCAGGAGCAGCTCAAGTTTCAAAGCCCGCACCATTTCCTTGAACTTCTTGTCTTCATCTCCAACTGAAATGTCTTCTTCCCTTAACTCATTCTCCGGCGCAAACTCATGACCACGCTTATCCTCAACGTCACCCGCCATGTCCTCTTCCCTTGCAATTGCCTTTTCAAGCAGTTCGAGGAGCCGTTCCTATTTCTTGACGTCGGAATTCCCATTGTCTTCTTCGCCACACTGTTCATCCTCCACTAGAATCCTCTTCTCTTGCACTCCACTCCTGACGGGCACTCGACTCATCCTTTTCACTGCCGCCTCTCAATTCCATATCATCTTCCTCCACTAGATCCTCTTCTCTTGCACTCTACTCCTGACGGGCACTCCACTCATCCCTTTCACTCCCTCTCTCAATTCCATATCATCCGCTAGATCCTCTTCTCTTGCACTCCACTCCTGACGGGCACTCCACTCATCCCTTTCACTACCTCCTCTCAATTCCATATCATCCTTCCCCTCATCCTCCTTCTCTATTTCACGCAGGAGTAGCTCACGTTTCAAAGCCCGAACCATTACTTTGAACTTCTTGTCTTCATCCTCAACTGAAATGTCTTCTTCCCTTAACTCATTCTCCGGCGCAAACTCATGACCACGCTTATCCTCGTCGTCACCCGCCATGTCGTCTTCCCTTGCAATTGCCTTTTCAAGCAGTTCGAGGAGCCGTTCCTATTTCTTGACGTCGACATTCAAATTGTCTTCTTCGCCACGCTGTTCATCCTCCACTAGATCCTCTTCTCTTGCACTCCACTCCTGACGGGCACTCCACTCATCCCTTTCACTGCCTCCTCTCAATTCCATATCGTCCTCCTCCACTAGATCCTCTTCTCTTGCACTCCACTCCTGACGGGCACTCCACTCATCCCTTTCACTGCCTCCTCTCAATTCCATATCATCCTTCTCCACTAGATCATCTTCTCTTGCACTCAACTCCTCACGGGCACTCAACTCATCCCTTTCACTGCCTCCTCTCAATTCCATATCATCCTCCTCCACTAGATGCTCTTCTCTTGCACTCCACTCCTGACGGGCACTCAACTCATCCCTTTCACTGCCTCCTCTCGATTCCATATCATCCTCCTCCACTAGATGCTCTTCTATTGCACTCCACTCCTGACGGGCACTCAACTCATCCCTTTCACTGCCTCCTCTCGATTCCATATCATCCTCCTCCACTAGATGCTCTTCTCTTGCACTCCACTCCTGACGGGCACTCAACTCATCCCTTTCACTGCCTCCTCTCAATTCCATATCCTCCTCCTCCTCCTCCTCCTCCTCCTCCTCCTTCTTTATTTCACGCAGGAGCAGCTCAAGTTTCAAAGCCCGCACCATTTCCTTGAACTTCTTGTCTTCATCTCCAACTGAAATGTCTTCTTCCCTTAACTCATTCTCCGGCGCAAACTCATGACCACGCTTATCCTCAACGTCACCCGCCATGTCCTCTTCCCTTGCAATTGCCTTTTCAAGCAGTTCGAGGAGCCGTTTCCGTTTTTTGACGTCGCATTCCCATTATCTTCTTCGCCACGCTGTTCATCCTCCACTAGATCCTCTTCTTTTGCGCTCCACTCCTGACGGGTACTCCACTAGTCCTTTTCAATGCCGCCTCTCAATTCCATATCATCCTCCTCCACTAGATCCACTTTCTTGCTCTCCACTCCTGACGGGCACTCCACTCATCCTTTTCAATGCCGCCTCTCAATTCCATATCAACCTGCTCCACTAGATCATCTTCTCTTGCACTCCACTCCTGACGGGTACTCCATGCATCCTTTTCACTGCCGCCTCTCAATTCCATATCATCCTTCCCCTCATCCTCCTTCTCTATTTCACGCAGGAGCAGCTCACGTTTCAAAGCCCGAACCATTTCTTTGAACTTCTTGTCGTCATCCTCAACTGAAATGTCTTCTTCCCTTAACTCATTCTCCGGCGCAAACTCATGACCACGCTTATCCTCGTCGTCACCCGCCATGTCGTCTTCCCTTGCAATTGCCTTTTCCAGCAGTTCGAGGAGCCGTTCCCATTTCTTGACGTCGACATTCCCATTGTCTTCTTCGCCACGCTGTTCATCCTCCACTAGATCCTCTTCTCTTGCACTCCACTCCTGACGGGCACTCCACTCATCCCTTTCACTGCCTCCTCTCAATTCCATATCGTCCTCCTCCACTAGATCCTCTTCTCTTGCACTCCACTCCTGACGGGCACTCCACTCATCCCTTTCACTGCCTCCTCTCAATTCCATATCATCCTTCTCCACTAGATCATCTTCTCTTGCACTCCACTCCTGACGGGCACTCAACTCATCCCTTTCACTGCCTCCTCTCAATTCCATATCATCCTCCTCCACTAGATGCTCTTCTCTTGCAATCCACTCCTGACGGGCACTCCACTCATCCCTTTCACTGCCTCCTCTCAATTCCATATCATCCTCCTCCTCCTCATCCTCCTTCTTTATTTCACGCAGGAGCAGCTCAAGTTTCAAAGCCCGAACCATTTCCTTGAACTTCTTGTCCTCAATCTCAACTGAAGTGTCTTCTTCACTTAACTCATTCTCCGGCGCAAGCTCACCACGCTTATCCTCGTCGTCACCCGCCATGTCGCCTTCCCTTGCAATTGCCTTTTCAAGCAGTTCGAGGAGCCGTTCCCATTTCTTGACGTCGGAATTCCCATTGTCTTCTTCGCCACGCTGTTCATCCTCCACTAGATCCTCTTCTCTTGCACTCCACTCCTGACGGGCACTCCACTCATCCTTTTCACTGCCGCCTCTCAATTCCATATCATCCTCCTCCACTAGATCCTCTTCTCTTGCACTCCACTCCTGACGGGCACTCAACTCATCCCTTTCACTGCCTCCTCTCAATTCCATATCCTCCTCCTCCTCCTCCTCCTCCTCCTCCTCCTTCTTTATTTCACGCAGGAGCAGCTCAAGTTTCAAAGCCCGCACCATTTCCTTGAACTTCTTGTCTTCATCTCCAACTGAAATGTCTTCTTCCCTTAACTCATTCTCCGGCGCAAACTCATGACCACGCTTATCCTCAACGTCACCCGCCATGTCCTCTTCCCTTGCAATTGCCTTTTCAAGCAGTTCGAGGAGCCGTTCCTATTTCTTGACGTCGGAATTCCCATTGTCTTCTTCGCCACACTGTTCATCCTCCACTAGAATCCTCTTCTCTTGCACTCCGCTCCTGACGGGCACTCGACTCATCCTTTTCACTGCCGCCTCTCAATTCCATATCATCTTCCTCCACTAGATCCTCTTCTCTTGCACTCTACTCCTGACGGGCACTCCACTCATCCCTTTCACTCCCTCTCTCAATTCCATATCATCCGCTAGATCCTCTTCTCTTGCACTCCACTCCTGACGGGCACTCCACTCATCCCTTTCACTACCTCCTCTCAATTCCATATCATCCTTCCCCTCATCCTCCTTCTCTATTTCACGCAGGAGTAGCTCACGTTTCAAAGCCCGAACCATTACTTTGAACTTCTTGTCTTCATCCTCAACTGAAATGTCTTCTTCCCTTAACTCATTCTCCGGCGCAAACTCATGACCACGCTCGAGGAGCCGTTCCCATTTCTTGACGTCGGAATTCCCATTGTCTTCTTCGCCACGCTGTTCATCCTCCACTAGATCCTCTTCTCTTGCACTCCACTCCTGACGGGCACTCCACTCATCCTTTTCACTGCCGCCTCTCAATTCCATATCAACCTCCTCCACTAGATCATCTTCTCTTGCACTCCACTCCTGACGGGCACTCCACTCATCCTTTTCACTGCCTCCTCTCAATTCCATATCATCCTCCCCCTCATCCTCCTTCTCTATTTCACGCAGGAGAAGCTCACGTTTCAAAGCCCGAACCATTTCTTTGAACTTCTTGTCTTCATCCTCAACCGAAATGTCTTCTTCCCAGTAAGGAAGATGGTCCAAAAGACACTCCCAATCAAAACAAGCAAATTTACCATTGGAGAACTCAAAGTGGCAGTTACCTCCCTCTCCAATAATAAATGCCCAGGTGTGGATGGAATCCCAGCAGAGGTATGGAAGTCTGGTGCCCTTGACCAACAGCTTCTGGAAGTATGCAACAGAACACTTATCCATGGCGAGAAACCAGACTTGTGGTCTAGGAGCATAATAATCCCTGTACCCAAAAATGGAGAGACTGACTCCTTTACCATCTTAGCAGGAGTGCTTCAAGGAGATACCTTAGCACCATACCTATTCATCATAGCATTGGATTATGCTCTAAGAATGGCTACTGAAGGGTTCGAGGATCTAGGCTTCACCCTACAGGAAAGGAAAAGTAGCAGATATCCTGCTGAAATGATCACAGAAACCGACTTTGCTGATGATGTTGCACTAATCTCAGACAATCTGGAAAAGGCACAGAAGCTCCAAGAACAAGTGGAGTCTGCAGCAAGCCAAGTCGGTCTACAAATAAACAGTACTAAGACAGAATTCATGATGTACAACCTTCGTGAAGGCGAGATCTGTACTTCTGACAGGACAAAGCTGAAGCAGGTCCAAGACTTTCAGTACCTTGGCTCGTGGGTTGATCAGTCACAACAAGACCTGAATATCCGAAAGGCAAAAGCCTGGACGGCTTTGAACAAGTTGACAGCCATTTGGAAATCAAACCTCGGTAGAAAACTAAAAGTCCGTTTCTTTAAGGGCTCAGTGGAAACTGTACTGCTCTATGGATCAGAAGCCTGGACATTGACGAGTAGCCTGGCAAAACAACTGGATGGTTGCTATACAAGACTCTTGAGAGCAGCACTAAATGTCAACTGGAGTGACCATATGACCAATATTGAACTGTATAGGGACATTACACCGATCTCAGCCAGACTGAGAGACCGTCGCCTCCGTTTCAGTGGGCACTGCTGGAGGAGCAAGAGTGAAATCATTTCACAAATGCTCTTATGGGAGCCCTCAAGGGGCAAACGCACCAGAGGGCGCCCAGCAATGACTTACATTGACCAGTTAGAAAAAGACACCTGTCTACCAAGACAGGAGCTCCCAAAGATCATGGAGAATAGAACTGAATGGAAAAAGCTTGTCAAATCAGTGCGAGTACGCTGGACCTAGTAGTAGTAAAAGGCAGGCGATTTTCCCTAGTTTACATCGCCAAAACCCCCCGATAATCAACATTTTATATTCTTTTTTTCTTTCCCGTCTGTCTGGTTTCGGTATCGCTAGTCACAATTTTAGTTCGTGATGTAGAAGGGGAGGACTGCCGATATATTTTAGTTTACATGCCAAACTAAACCAACTTTTTTTCTTTCTTCTTCTTCTTCTTCTTCAATTTCTATTTATTTATACATATTTTCTTTGGAGGGGGATCTGTTGTCGGTCTGGGTCCGGTCTCGGTGGTATACCTGGGGTATGATAATGATGGTCATGCTCATGCTCAGGATTTTATGTTTGTCGAGAGAAACAGGTCTTGAAATGTTCGAAATCTTAATGATGATAATTAAAAATGGCGGGTTCTTGTGTAGCATTCACATATAGCACTCTCCCTGCTTTAGCACGACTGCCATTTTTGATTTTTGATTTGATTTCATTTCTGCATTTTTTCCATATAAAATATAACTGAATAACAAAGAACATATAAATGTAAGGTATAATACAACATAAACAAACAATAATTTCTTCATGTCAAAATGTTTTTTTACATAATATATGTACATATAATAACGAAACTTAATATTTCCATAACATATAATCATAAATTTAAAGTATTATCCGAACTTTTCTATTGGAAAAGTGCAGGAGACCGCAAACATAAGCAAAGCTTGACAAGGATGGCGGCCTCAAAAAAACAAAAACAAAAAAATCTTAAGGTAAACCTTAAAATGAAAAAGTGTTCAAACGATCTTTGTGTATGAGTTTGTGAGTGTGTTGTGCAAGTGTATATATATATATATATGTGGTGTGTGTGTGTGTGTGTGTGTGTGTGCGTGGGTGCGTGTGTGTGTGTGCATGTGCACGCAAGCGTGCTTGTTTGTATATGTTTGTAATGAATAGTGGAAGTGCACGTAGCTCTGTGTGGTATAGTGGAGTGGAAACAAATATAGCCTTTACAATAAAGGAAACTAAGAATACGAAATAGAAAACAAAATTTGCAAAACTGAGTTGCAATGTGACCAAAATTTGACAATTGCCTACTGCAGGTTGAAATCAGTTATGTAGATACTTCGATATAAGAGTTTTTTTGAGAGATGCTTTAAAAGAATAGAGAGATGAACAATGCCTTATTGAATTTGGTAAGGAGTTCCAAACATCTGGTCCATGATGTCTTACTGATTTTTGTGCTAAAAGTATTTTAGGATTTTCTAAGTGATAATTTGTTGAACAACGGGTGGGGTATGTCTCCACTATTGAAGCGGTGGAGACATTCAAGTAATGAATTCCTGCCAATTATACCCAATTAATTCACTAGGGTCGAGTGTGGCAAATGTGGATTACTGTCTTGCTAAAGAACATAATTATAGTGTCGCAGTGGGACTCGTACCACGAACCATGTGATCCACAGTCTGGCGACGTATCCGCTATTAATACCACGATACCTCTGTATAGCATGGCTGCCATTACAATGCTCGAGCTTTTAAAGCAACTAATTCATGTCAGGTATCTATCTACCCAGAGGCGGCACTCCCCAGGTATGTGTGAGTGCGTGTGTGTGTGTGTGTGTGTGTGTGTGCGTGTGTGCGTGCGTGTGTGTGTGTGGGTGTGGGTGTATTTCATGCTGGCAATCTAAGAGCGATAACGCTTGGATTGATTTATCAGAAGAAAAGGCCAACGCAGTTAAGTTTAATGTCAGTGACGAATTCAGCACTATACAGTGCGTCCCAGAAAAAACGAAACCGAGAAGTATCGATGTTCTATCATAACTTAATCACAACTATAATTAATGAATGATACATATTTGGAAAGCTTAGAGTCTCCTCTTTCATTTGATGCTACTCAGATAATGCATATTTCACGCATGAGTGATTAAAAGCAATTTGAAGAAAGGAAACCAAAAAGACATTTGGCGGGCAGTATCTGAATTTCGAAGAAAAATTCACATTTCTAGAAAGTTGAGTTTCTGCCCTTTCATATGACACCTCAATCAGGAAAAATGAGCGAGGAATGACAAAGTTCTGTTTGTTTAAAGTAGTGCTTGCATTTCCATAATTTTATTAAACGAATTCGTTTTCACTGGCTGCCTGCCGTATCAATAAACGAAATTAACAAAAGACTTAACTCCGTTTCGTTGACAATCAGCCGTAGACGAGAGTCTTCATGCATGGCTGATTGTCAACGAAACGGAGTTAAGTCTTTTGTCAAATCTGCTTTTTGCTACGGCAGGCACCCAGTGAAAACGAATTCGTTTGTTAAAATTATGAAAATGTAAGGGCTACTTTAAACAAACAGAACTTTGTTATTCCTGTCTCATTTTTCTTGATTGAAGTATCATATGAAAGAACAGAAAATGAACTTTCTAGAAATATGAATTTTTATTTGAAATTCAGATACCGCCCGCCAAATTACTTTTTGGTTTCCTTCCTTCAAATTGCTTTTAATCACTCATGCGTGAAATATGCATCACGTGAGTAGCATCAACTGAAAGAGGAGACTCTAAGCTTTCCAAATATGTATCATTCATTAATTATGGCTGTGATTAAGTTATGATAAAACATCGATACTTCTCGGTTTCGTTTTTTCTGGGACGCACTGTATAGATGCAGCCAGCGCACGCCCCTTATTTTGTACTTCATGGGTGAAAATGAAACGAGCGTTACAAAAGAGGAGAGCTCTTATTTCTATGGGTACGTGAAAACAGTCGTAACTTGTTCTATAAATTGTCTTATTACCTCCGTCTCTGGAATTGGTCCCTGAAATTTTGCTCAATAAAATGTAATGGCTTTCCAATAAATTGAACAAGTGAACATAAATATTCTACCTTTTTATTTTATATTTTTTAAAGTAAAGAAAAGCACGATTATGCTGGCGTCTCAAACACACATTTGCAGACGCCCACGCAACCCCACACATAGACACAATCTCTTAGAATTTGTCGATTAATTATATTAGTGCTTCACTCGGTATTCTTAATCCTTGAAGTCAGGATGCGTCTCTTCAGTGTACGTATTTTCATGAGGAAGCCTTTATTGTATACAAAATAAGTGGATTTTATCAATTTTATAAATACTCAATACGGCGAAACATCCCTCAGCTACTAAGGACCCACCTGCTGACAATCTAAGATCGATTACACTTGGTTTGATTTATCAGAAGAAAAGGCCAAGGCAAATTGTACCTTCCCCCCAGCCACCACCTCAACATTTTTGAGAAATGTTTCAGCTACTCGGCAGGTAGAGAATGGAACTGCTTACCCGAGAATGTTAGATTATCCCCGACCTTAACAACATTCACAAGTTCATATCAGAGATGGTATGACAGCAAATAAAAGCAACAAACATTGCTATGCCCTACAACTAGATAGATAAGACGTGTTATCCTATACTCATCTTTGATCTAACGTGCCCCCCAGAAGTGCCTTAAGAGGCATTATACACAAAACACATTTAATGTTATCATCAGAATTTGCAATGTATGGTGGTTTAACATACATAATTAATCATTTTTAGATAAAATCCACACATTTTGTCTGATTTGGTATCATTCACATAATGTACCCAGACTCATTTGTGATTTCGTTATTGCCTTCTGATTTTATAACGGAATTTTTATTATATAAATCTTATCATCTTACTTTATGCTTTTGTGTTTTATAATTTACACAGTTATTTTGCTGTTTTGTTTTTGTTTTTTGGAAAGAAAATGTGATAATTTGTTATCCTATTTCCTTAGTTAATAAATGAATAAATAGTTTATAATTTCTTATCATATGCATGTATTTCTTATCAGCCAAATGTCAATTATGTATCTCATTGCAATCAATTAATTTATATTTCATTCCAGTATGTTGTAAACTATTGTCATCTGTATTGTTTAATGCTATTGTATGTGTTAAACTGTTGTATATTTAACTTGCTTTCTATTTATGTGCAATGGACCTTGTGGCAGATAAGCCCTGTGCTAAACAAGTTATCCAATAAAGTCTACTACTACTATTACTACTACTAGGCAGTAATGTCAGTGACGAATTCAGCACTAGATGCAGCCAGAGCACGCCCCTTGTTTTGTACTTCATGGGTGAAAATGAAACGAGCGTTACAAAAGAGGAGAGCTCTTATTTCTATGGGAACGTGAAAACAGTCGTAACTTGTTCCATAAATTGTCTTATTACCTCCGTCTCTGGAATTGGTCCCTGAAATTTTGCTCAATAAAATGTAATGGCTTTCCAATAAATGGAACAAGTGAACATAAATATTCTACCTTTTTAGTTTATATTTTTTAAAGAAAAGAAATTCACGATTATGCTGGCGTCTCAAACACACATTTGCAGACGCCCACGCAACCCCACACATAGACACAATCTCTTAGAATTTGTCGATTAATTATATTAGTGCTTCACTCGGTATTCTTAATCCTTGAAGTCAGGAAGCGTCTCTTCAGTGTACGTATTTTCATGAGGAAGCCTTTATTGTATACAAATAAGTAGATTTTATCAATTTTATAAATACTCAATACGGCGAAAGATCCCTCAGCTGCTAAGGACCCGCCTGCTGACAATCTAAGATCTATTACACTTGGTTTGATTTATCAGAAGAAAAGGCCAAGGCAAATTGTACCTTCCCCCCGGCCACCACCTCAACATTTTTGAGAAATGTTTCAGCTACTCGGCAGGTAGAGAATGGAACTGCTTACCCGAGAATGTTAGGTTATCCCCGACCTTAACAACATTCACAAGTTCATATCAGAGATGGTATGACAGCCAATAAAAGCAACAGACATTGCTATGCCCTACAAATAGATAGATAAGACGTGTTATCCTATCCTCATCTTTGATCTAAAGTGCCCCCCGAAAGTGCTTTACGAGGCATTATACACAAAACACATTTCATGTTATCATCAGAATTTGCAATCTATGGTGGTTTAACATATATAATTAATCATTTTTAGATAAAATTCACAAATTGTATCTGATTTGGTATCATTCACATAATGTACCCAGACTCATATGTGATATCGTTATTGCCTTCTGATTTTATAACGGAATCTTTATTATATAAATCTTATCATCTTATTTTATGCTTTTGTGTTTTTATAATTTACACAGTTATTTTGCTGTTTTGTTTTTGTTTTTTTGGAAAGAATATGTGATAGTTTTGTTATCCTATTTCCTTAGTTAATAAATGAATAAATAGTTTATAATTTTCTTATCATATGCATGTATTTCTTATCAGCCAAATGTCAATTATGTATCTCATTGCAATCAATTAATGTATATTTCATTTCAGTATGTTGTAAACTATTGTCATCTGTATTGTTTAATGCTATTGTATGTGTTAAATTGTTGTATATTTTATTTGCTTTCTATTTATGTGCAATGGACCTTGTGGCAGATAAGCCCTGTGCTAAACAAGTTATCCAATAAAGTCTACTACTACTATTACTACTACTAGGCAGTAATGTCAGTGACGAATTCAGCACTAGATGCAGCCAGAGCACGCCCCTTGTTTTGTACTTTATGGGTGAAAATGAAACGAGCGTTACAAAAGAGGAGAGCTCTTATTTCTATGGGAACATGAAAACAGTCGTAACTTGTTCCATAAATTGTCTTATTACCTCCGTCTCTGGATTTGGTCCCTGAACTTTTGCTCAATAAAATGTAATGGCTTTCCAATAAGTGAACATAAATATTCTACCTTTTTATTTTATATTTTTTAAAGAATAGGAAATCACGATTATGCTGGCGTCTCAAACACACATTTGCACACGCCCACGCAACCCCTTACATAGACACAATCTCTTAGAATTTGTCGATTAATTCTATTAGTGCTTCACTCGGTATTCTTAATCCTTGAAGTCAGGATGCGTTTCTTCAGTGTACGTATTTTCATGAGGAAGCCTTTATTGTATACAAAATAAGTGGATTTTATCAATTCGGAAATCTCCGGCGATCCGTCTAGTGACCTGGTGACATTTAATCCGGGATTTGATGCATCCGGTATTTGATGCGTCCGAGATATGGGGCTAGGGTTAGGGTTGCAATCGGGTTAAAGGTTAGGATAGGGTTAGGGTTACATTATTGGATATCACTGTTGGTCCAGGGTAGAGGTTAGGAATTCGTTTAGTGTAGGGTATTGACTGTGAAACAATATTGTCATCGGAACAGTTTTCTAATAACCGATATTTTGGGCATAATGTTATTTTAAGGATATAAAAGCGAGGTCTTCTTGTTTTAATCATTGAATTTAAATATCAGCGTCTTTTTGTACTGAATTAAATGTTTGATAATATACCAGCTTCATCAAAAAAACCTTTATAATATTTCAGCATGTACGTATCTATTTGTCCAGCCTTTGTATAACACACGGCTCTATGTACGGTTTCCCGGCTACATTGCCTCTCCCCGAAAATCTAGATTTTAATTTATAGTTTTGTCTGAGTTAAGCCTATATCCCTATATTTGAGCAGTAACGACATGCAGGAAGGATATATACACAAAAGAAAGTAAAATACATGATTATAGATTATAATCTCAGTAAAAAGAAAAGAAAAAATAATAATTTCAAGTAAATAATGACAATTATGACTGGCTTTTTGGGGCAATGTATTGTTTGGGTTCGGAATAATTATTATCTTGTATTGAAATTTTAAGTTCTTGTTCAATCTGTTTTCTAGATCAGAATATACTACCCAATCGTGCTAACTGTGCTAATTGGAACCGGTTTATCAGGTAGGTCTATATCATTCCTATTTCTCTCTCAGTTTTATTGACTGCTGCTGTTTTAGTATAAGGAATCCTTATATTGATAACCT
Organism: Strongylocentrotus droebachiensis; assembly: GCA_035222895.1. Taxonomy (NCBI): domain Eukaryota; kingdom Metazoa; phylum Echinodermata; class Echinoidea; order Camarodonta; family Strongylocentrotidae; genus Strongylocentrotus; species Strongylocentrotus droebachiensis. Next base: position 64,065 of record JAVYIG010005787.1, read on the forward strand.
TTTGAATTGAAGTGTTGAACTAAATTTTGCCAAAAGAATTGCCGAAAATACTTTAAAACAAGCAGAAAGACCCATGTGTCACTTCAAGTTCAAAGAAGATAACACGTGACTTCCTTTTTGCCAAATCTCTAACAATCACCCACTAAGGCAGTTCTAGGTAGTATAATTGCCACTAATATCCTCTTTGCACGTACACACAGAGAAAAGTAGGTGTAAATTGACTCCCTATAGGGAGTCAATGCTTGTCACATAAGTGACACCCCTCAGGGAGTAAATTTACTCCCCAATGTAGGGAGTAAAAAAAAAAAAAATCATAAGAAGTTGTAAATTTGCACCCCAAGGTTATGATTGTACTCCCTTTAAGGAGTGAAATTTGCACCCAATGGTGCTCATTTAACACCTTTTGGTTCCATTTTCATGAAAAATGGGTTCAAATTTACACCCGTGGGGTTGAATTGTATACCCTTTATGATCGATTCCACACCGTGTGGGGAGTAAATCTACACCCTTTTTATGCACAGCATCAGCCAATTGATCATCCCTCGAGCAATCAATCATTCATGCTTCGTAATCACCTAACAGTCACTGATTCTTACCCTTTTGTCTACGTTTCACTGCTCTAAAGAAATCAGACCAGAATGTCGAGTTATATGTTGAAAGGCTTTAATGCGTACCTTAACAACAATTAGTGTAAACTCAACACAAGTGCAGACTGTAAGAACTAACTTATGGCTGGACGTAACAGTTCAAATTAATGGAATTACCTAAATACACAATCCGAATACCGAATATCTTCCCTTTACTCACACGTAAAGAAGACAATTATGTACTAGTTAGTAAAACATCACTTCTGCTAATTTCAATAAATTATCAAATATAACCTTCGGTACAACCCCTTATTCTTGATCGGATAACTTTCACACAAATAAAATGCCCAAATGAAACTTGATAATTCCCCTAACATGACTAAAATATGTGAATTATGCTATTTTTTCTTCATTTGGCAGTACCTATATTGACACGATGCGCCATTGCTGTAGCGCATGCGCTTATACACTGACCAATCAGAGCTCGTCTGACTAAAATAGGGAGTAAAATTACATCCCTCAAATATACACCCTTGCGTATTTCAGTGTTTTACTCCCTAAAAGATGTATAGGGGGCTCCCTATTTTTCCAATTTCGTTTTACTCCCCAAGAACACCTTTTATTTCTCTGTGTGTATGATATCAAAGTCAAGTGGCGGATGCAAGATTCTTTAAACAGAGTCGGTGAGCATTTGTCTCTAAAATCACAAAGAAAAGAAAAAAAAAATCGGTATTTTACTCATTTAACCATAGTTTGTTCTTCGCCAGTTCTTACCGCGGTGCTCCCCCTTTCCCCTTTCTCTTTCTCTCTCTCTCTCTCTCTCCACAGGTGTACATGCCCAGTCATGTCACGAAAGACTTGATGATGCGTCAACGAGATTCTTTCGACTCCGATGTCGAAGAAGTCTTCTTAGCAATGACTCGATGATCGCTTCTGAGCGCGACCTAGCACCGTGGATTCCAAAAGGGTGTGGAATAAGAAACAGAAGACAGCACGACATTTGCAACGTTCTCGGTAAATACAGAATCAGATATGTCGGATAAATCAACATATTTACCCATTCAAGAGCTGGATGTCTAGCAATCAATATACTTTAAATGAAATATTGAGTTCTCTTCCAGTGGCGGATCAGAATTTCCAGTTCGGGGATAGGGGTGCACTTTTTAGAAAACATTCTGAAAAAACACAAATAAAGAGTTATGATCACACGTTACTTATTTCCTTCGCAGATCAAAAGTGCTCCTATCCAAGTGCCATTGGGGCATAAACGGCTGCCGGGGAACCATTAAGGGGATTGTTTCTTTTTGTTTTTTTGTTCAATATAAACGTAATACTTTGCTTCGCCCTCATTTTGGCAATGTATTTCCTGTCATTTCATTTTTTTTAAATAACGATAACCTTTTTTTTCAGCGACGGAGAAACCGCAACCAAATGACACTCAGCCATCTACAGTGCCCCAAACAGCATCAACGCCACCTTTAGATGACAGAGACTGTCACGGTTCTTTTGCTCGGAGCGGTAACTTCACAGGTAATCAAAGTCATGTGTTTTATGGGCAAGTCAAAGGCGTATCCAGGTATGGACCTCAGGAGGGGCAAGCGAGGAAACAATGGAGGGGGCGGATATCACCCCGAGCCAAAAAATATCGGGGGGGGGGGGGGGGAGGGGGGTGGGAGGGAACTGGTGGGATCGGAAGTTTTAAATATTAAGAAATCATTAGCATCTTGTCGATGGCCCTCGCGTTGTTACGGACTCCAACAACGCGAGGGCCATCGACAAGAGGCTAAGAAATCATGTGGGGTTGTCTTTCTTCTATAGTTGGAAATCTGTCGCGATGAACACCCCCCCCTTCCTCTCTTTCAAATAGTGAACGTATTGGTGATTTGTACGTTTCCACGTATTGTGTTTTTTTTTAATTATGGCATAATAAATACGATATAATTCCCTCAGCGCTTTACATTATAAACTTGGAGGACATAAACATAATACAGAACAAATGCTTTGTTTGTTCTTTGTAGAGCATTAGTGATTGATTGATTGAGCGAGTGGGTGATATTCTCGATTCACTATCATGCCATTTCTTTAGGTGATATCCATCTCCGGACTACGCAATGTAATATTCATGGAAAGCGGTACCCTTTTGAAAAATTGCCGCCTGTCCCAGCTGATAAATCCATGAATTTGAGTATTCAGTTTTCTACTCGGTCGGTAGGCACTACCGTTATCGCGCTGGCAGAACGATCTACATACCACAGGTATCGCGGAGCAGATGAACCACTCTACAACATATGTAAGATGATCAAAATGATGGTGAAATTCTAGATTCATTTAAAATGTATCATTATTTAATTATAAATAATATAAAATGAATGATACTTATAAGCAACCAAATATTTTGAGTGTGTGTCAGTCTCGGGTGTTGCATTACGTAATCTTGTCAATAGCATATTCATGGGATTTTGAGCACGGACACGATATAAAAAATAAAATGATACCACCTTTTCCCCAAACGATGGTTGTCCGAATTTGATAGAAATGAGGGGAGGGCACCAAATCATCCTACCCCACCTATTCCAACGCCTATGTGGAAGTTGTAAGATACAAAGTTAAATCTATCGATGGAGGTAGGTCATTTTGTAAGTTCTGTATATTTACCGACGAAATAAGTAATTTCTTAGGATTTACAGGCATCTACCATCTACAGTTAAAGGCATTGGCGTAGGTGATGGGGGGGGGGGGGGGGAATGGGATAAGGATCCTCAATCAAATGGCGAAAATCCCCAGGAAATCAAAATATAGCGGGAATATGAAGGAATGAAGACGCTGCGACACCTCCCACATCCTCCCTTAACAAATGGCCCTCTTGATTTTCAATTCATCCATCGAGTAAAGCCTGTGTAGCCGCCGCCCCCCTCCCATTATGCCAGTTCCGGTATATCGGTGGAATTGTTTATGGACCTGTGGGTTATTGGATTGAAAGGACTCAACTGTGCCCCCCCCTGCCCCTCTGTTTATAAATATCTGGATACACCGATATTTGTTTAATGCTTCTGACCAAGAGCACGCATTCATTTTATCTGTTTTGTTGTGTTCTCGTAGATATAGGAGGACATTATGAGCATGATCTCATTGGTCGTTGTAAGGCTGGATGTGTGGTAGCTTTCGAACGCAACCCATTGTATGGACTGAGTAGCAACAGAACGATGTCAATCCTCGTCACGTACGAGCAGGGAGCCCTCAAGGTGTTCGTCGATCACGACCGAACCCCGTTCCTGACATACACCGATCCTCACCCGCTCACTATTCGTCACGTTGCAATTTGTAAATTCGCTACAGAGGGAAGATTTGTTATTCACATCTGTGATTCGTATTAACTCACATACATTGATTCCGATCGCAAAGGCTTTCGAAAAAAATCAGCCTGAAGCAAATTCAATAGCCTTAGCCATCACCTATTGAAATGTGCGAATATAACAAAGATTTGTTTTCCTTCTCATCCTCTTTCGAGGTATTAATTAGCAATAACATATACATATATACAATTTAAAAAAAATCAAAGTTTTACAGCAACCATTGATACAATTGTTTAAACTTCACCTTCTTTTCTAAATGTATAGCAAATACGATTTAACATATCGTAAGTTACATCGTCCACTTTATAGCCTTTCACTAGAAGTTCTTCACTTATATATATTTATCTTGCAAAGGTGATATAAAAGCCTTTGAAGGATTTTTCAAAATGTTCGTACGAGTTTACAGTGTAATAACAAATGAAAAGTTATTTCAACCTCCTCACACTGTCTCCATTTTCTGTCACTAAGAACACTTTAGCAAATTTTCTTTTGAAGGTAAACTATTGTAATTCAGACATTTTTAATCAAATTGCTAATCCTGATTTCTCTTAATTGTGAAAAACATTTTCCAATTGAAATAGTCTGGTAATGACAAAACATTAGACCAAAATGATGACGATTCTTGAGAAACCCATGCACTCAATATTGAATATACCTTTTTTGTAGTTATATAACCAAGAGATATATCAAATCCTGTTTTAAGTGTAATTGAATCTTTTTCCTTTCGTTAGCAAGTAATCGTATTTTTTCTAGATCTCATCTTATTAAAAAGATATATTGCCTAATCAGAACATGATTTCCTTTTTCAGGCCCCAGGATGATTTTATTTTATTTTATTTTTTTTTTGGGGGGGGGGGATTCTTTGCGATCGTCTCTTTACTTCTAAAAGAACGAAACCTAATTTCCTCGAGTTATACTCATTAAATACGCACAACTAAATTTGTTTACATCATTAAAAAGAATCGTCTTTATCTTTCCTTATGATATCCCATTTGATCATTAAGGCATGCGGTATTGATCAAATTAGAAATGAATTTTTGAAAAACGTAACCGGTAAGGTTCTGGAAGTAATAATTGTTTTTAATATAGTTCTAGAAAGTGGAATAGTGCCCCATGATTGGTGTGTTGGATTGATTGTTCCAATATTAAAAAACAAAGGGTCGGACAAAGATCCAGACAACTATCGTGGTATTACCCTTTTAAGCTGTTTAGGAAAGTTGTTCACTTCAATATTGAATCATAGAATTACTTTATATTTTGAGAATGAATCTGTACTTCGAGAAGAACGGGCAGGCTTTCGCGAAGGTTATTCCACAATGGATCATGCAGTAATGTTGAAATATTTACTGGATATTTATTTGTCAAATGGAAGGAGGCTTTATTGCGCCTTTGTGGATTTTAGAAAAGGCCTTTGATATGATAGATCGAGCATCCCTATGGTATAAATTATTATTGTCAGGAGTAAACGGCAAGGTATTTAAATCCATTAAGAATATGTATGCCTCTGCTAAGTCGTGTGTTACGATATGTGGTCAAACCTCTGAAACATTTGCTTGTAATATTGGGGTAAGGCAGGGTGATAATTTAACCCCTTACTTTTCGCAATTTATCTTAATGATTTTGTTGGATTTATCCGAACCAAATTTAAAGGTTTACGGTATTTATATGATGAGGTGTGTTCTAATGTTCTCAATGAAATTTCCGATGAAGACTTATTTATTAGTTTACATTCATTGCCATAATTATGCAGATGATACTCTTATCTTTGCATTGCTTTTTAGTGGACCCCTCTGTTTCCAACAAATATTTCTTAAATTTGTTTTAAAGTAGACACACGAAGAATCAAAAGTGTTTTGAATTGATGCAAAACTCATATCATTGCGAAGGGGAAGCCTTACTGATCAAATACAACAACTCTCCTCTTCAAAATATGTTTCAGGCCCGCAGTAATCAACTCTCAAAAATGTTAGTTTTGAGATCCATATTTTCTGCCTTCAGCGGTCCTTTGTAGAGCGTCAATATTTGTGACGTCACACACGGGACACGGCTGGCTAGCTGCAGACAAATACTTGCGCGACTCCGGTATGCGGCCGGTACCGAGCTGTTTGTCCAAGGTGTGACGTCACTATTCAGAGCTCGCTACGCTCGTGTGTTTGGCTTACGTTCGGGGGCGCTCGGGGGTCTAAGAAGGGTCTTGAAAAAATGCATTTTACGCCTTTCCATGATATCTATATGATTTCTCAGCAAATCATTCGTGTTTTTCAAGAGAAAATCTTTCCATCCATATGTAATTTGTTCTAATTATCAGTTGTTAGTAATTTTTTTTTGTGTAGCTCCTTAAAATGCATATAATTGATTTGTAATGTTTTGTTGGAAACATGAATAAATTTGAAATCTTGAAATCTTGGCTGAAAATCCAGAGGAACTCAAAATGGCTTTAGATGCTCTGTCTAACTACTGTGAGAAATGGAAATTGCGTGTGAATAATGAAAAAACAAAGATAATGATATTTTCTAGAGGGAAGGTATGCAAGTAGCCAGTTTTTAAGTATGGGAACGATATTATCAATGTGGTACATGACTTAGTGTATCTTGTGGTTAAATTTAATTACAATGGTAATTTTAAAAAGGCAATATCAAAACAGGTGATTCAGGCAAGAAAAGCCTCATTTGCAATGACCTTAAAGGTTCAAAGGTTAAGATTATCATTGGATATTCAGTGTGAGTTATTTGATCAGTTAATCCTGCCAATACTCTTATATGGCTGTGAGGTGTGGGGTTTTGAGGATTTAAGTCAGATTAAATTTTTAAGGGCCATACTGAATGTCAATAAATGTACACCTGACTGTATGATTTATGGTGGGACAGGCCATACTACAATTGATGTTCAGGTTAAATATAGAATGGTAGGTTTGGTGCTAAAAGTAGTTAAAAGAAGTAATTGTAAATATTCATTTAGATTCTATAATCTTTTAAAATTACTTATGGAAAGAGGTACCCAGTCTTAAATATGTAAATGGTTGTCATGTGTAGAAAATACATTAAATTATGCTGGGCGAGGAAATGTGTGGCAAAGGCAAGGGGATGGATTCAGTAATACGTGGATTCGTCATGCTCTTAAGCTCAGGTTGACTGTCATGGCAAATGGTTGGTAAAATCGCATTTGGATAAATTACCGAATTATCAAGAACGAAATTTTATTTGAAAAAGTATTTTTTAAAGTTGAATAGAAAAGGTGCAATCACTTTGTGTCGATTCCGATGCAGGTCACACTGCCTACCAATTAATGATGGAAGGTTTGAAAGTAATCCCGAAGAAAGTACAATTGAATGTCCTGGTTGTAATTCTAAGATTTTTGGAGATGAATTTCACTATATTTTTGACTGCCTTTTTTCAAGAAAGAAAGGCAGTTAAACTTAGATTGACAGTTTGTTGTGAGTAACCCCAGCACATTTCACATGGACAAATTGGTTAATAGATCTAGTATTAAACAATTAAGAAAACCCGTAAAGTTCATAACATTAATAATACAATGCTTTTCGTTGGATCCTAAGGCTGAAAGGCATGGTCCTATTTTTGTTAATAAAAGTGTAGTTACTCGTAGTGGTAGACAAACAAAACCACGTGATATTTTAGACTTATAACTTAAAACTGTATAGTGTATACTTAGTCTTTAGCTCATGTTTATTGTGTTTTAGAAATATAAAAATATATATATCATGTCTATGTATTTTATTATCATATCTTACTTTGTTTTATATCTTTATGTATTGTATTGTAAATATGTTGTGCTTTCAAACCCATGAAGGAGGTCGATAGATTCAAATTAATAAAATCTTATCTAAATCTAAATCTAAAATGTTATCATCGAAGTAGAACGATAAAATCAGCAATATTAGAATCGATTTGCGCACAAGGGTAGGATATATTAATCAAAACAATGAACTGCCCTTCGTCTGTGAATCGAGTTGCATTCATTTGTTCCGTTTTTGTCTCATCATGGACTCTTATCTCAATATAAAGTTGAATAATAAATAAAGGAACATCATGAATATCATTTATCTTCGTTTCGATATCTTTTACTTTACCTTTATTTATTTAGTAATTTATATACATAACTATTTACTTGTGAATGTGCTTAATATGATTGCATTATTCATTAATTCTGTGCCCACACTTCGTTTGGTAATACTAATTTAAAATTCTTCATCATGACTTAAGGGCTGGGTTATACTAATCATATATATTAAAGTCGTAACCCTCATCTCCATAATGATTGTAACTCAGTTTCCAGACTTCCTCGTAAAATAAATCGGCCCAGCATAGTTGACTGGGTGTCACTATGGATGTAATAACAATTATAACAATAATAATAATAATAATAATGATGAGTTGAATCTGAATTTATTAACAACATAACACAATGTTACAAATGTACACAAACTAACAACAATTAAACTTTTGATGTCGTATACATATCCATACATGAGTTACAAAGATAAAGATAATATCCATAGTTGAACCATATGTACAACATTCATCATATCCTGTGAATTAGCCATAACTTAATAATACGTAGATATTTGGTTGGATTCCTTAAAGATACAGAAAACTGTTGCTGTAATTGAAATTCGTAGAGTTCCAATAGTGTATAACTGATTCAAATAAAGGATATTTTAAACTAAAAAACTTGATATGTTGTTAAAGGGACAGCCAAAAGTTAGCACGAGTGCAAGTCGGGATTTGTTTTCCAAGTTTCTAAAACTGTATGCAAAGTCATATTATGTATTCACACTCAACATTTAAGCAGGAACATTTATTTTGACTTAACAGCATATTATTTGATCCTTATGATTCATCTCTGCTGAAGAGTTTAATATGGGATTTTTACGAAATGATGATCTTGATTTTCTTCTCTTATATTTATGGGCAAATTGAAAAAGTCCCATGTGTCGTACTACATTTAGGTAATCGTAGCATTAAATGTTCTCTCCCTCTTGTTCTATACATGTGATTCATTAAATCAAAGTAATCCATTAACGCATGTGGTAAATGTCCTTTCTGCAGGTCATATACAAATGCTGATACTGAATGCTCCCCGGGTAATTGTCCTTGGTTGACCTGGTGGATGGGTGGGGGGGGGGGGGGGGTAATTTCAGGGTGTGGGGTAATTGTCCTAGGGGGGTTTTGTCCAGGGGGATAATTGTCTTAAGGGGTGGTTGTCCTAAGGGGGTGATTTTCCGGTTAAATTTTTCCGCGGAGTAATTTTCCGGGGGTGATTGTCCAGGGGTTGATTGTCCTTATACGTGTGTGTGTGTATGTGTGTGTGCGTGTGTGTGTGCGTGTGTGCGTATGTGAGTGTGTGTGTGTGTGTGTGCGTGTGTGTGTGTGTGTGTGTGGGGGGGGGGGGGGGTTAACGCCTCTTCTTCACCTCTGATAGATGCCCCTATTTAAATCTGGTAGGTGCCATTTTTTCTTCAACAAATACTCCTTTTCCATTTTCATAAGTGCCATTTTCATCTCTGGTGAGTGCTCCTTTTCAGGTGAGAGAAGTGTCCACTGTTCACCTCTGATATAATTGCCTTTTTTTACTTTGACAAATGCTCCTTTTTTGACAAGTTTCAGTTTTACTTTGGGTAGGTGCCCTCTTTTCCTTTCTTCATTAAAGGTACCTCTTATTTAAGGCAAATAGGAGCAATTTTCATACATTTCCCGCACGGCTCGCTCACTACGCCCGTTTCCACTTTTTTCTTTTCCTTTTTAATCTTTTCATGAAACACATCTACAACGCTCACAATAACATATATACTTATAAAATAAGAACATTATCTTAGCATATCAATCAAAGCTTTTATCTGTTTTTCATTACCCTTTGCTTTTGTTTTAGAATTTAAATGCGACATCATTGATACTTCAAATCAGTTAAAAGAGTTTCCTTTTTTGTCCTTCGAATGCTAAACGTAGTTCTTATAAAGAACATGACAATTATTCATAATAATTACCAAGTGATTATCTAACTTGCCTTTATCATATCTAATTACTAAAGTCTTCCTATTTATGTAAATATTCCATTTAAAAAAAGAAGATAATTATATCAAACATGTTATGATTTACCAAAACACTACTTTCTTTTGACACTCTAGCATCTTATGCAGTTATGTTTTAATGGTATTAAAATCTCCACATTAATAATCATTTTTCATTTTCCATTCATATAGGTTATATTTTGACGGTAAAAAACATATGCAAAAGTTTTAAATAAAATTGTTTGAATCTATTATCTCGTTTGCTGCCAAACAATGCGTATACAAAAGACTCTCTTGTTTTTCCTGCACAAATAATAAGTAGAACTGTTTACTTCTAGATCGTTTAAGTTGAAGGGGAAATGGTTGAAGTTCAAACTGGAAGCAATAATATATGCAATAGAAAAAAGTGCTTGCGAAACGGATAGCCACAGGGATGACAGAAAATAATATGACAATGAAACCATGCAGAAACTGTGGCAAGATTAATGGCGGGAGAATCTGCTAAAAGAGCACTTAGAATATCAGACAAGTTAGTTAGTTAAGTTATAAAGGAACTACATATTCGTTTTTAAACCGTTGTTTTCCTCTATTTAATGTGCGTAATTGGTTGATTGATTTTTTTTTTTTAAATACAGAAAAGTTGCCTATATACCTTAGCTTTTTGGACGTACGATCGGCATTTGACTTGAACCGATCTCGATCTCGATCTCCCGCATATTATGCGCGCGCGATAGCTAGCTAGCGCGCCTACCAGGTATTATGCACACTGCAAAATTGCGTGCGCCCCTGCCCCTTTCCCCGGTAAAAAAAACACCTTCTTTTAATATCATCCCCCTTTCTTTCTTTTCCCTAATTCTCGATCATATTCTCCTTTTCCCCTTTTTCTCTCCTCCGTCTCTCCCCCTTTCTTCCTTTTCTGCCTTTTCTCTCCTCGATCTCTCTTCCCCTTCCTTCCTTTCCCCCTTCTATAGCTGTTCCTCTTCTCCCCTTTTCTCTCCGATCCTACCTCTTTTCTTCTTCTTTCTCGATCTGCGATCTTCCCTTTTCTTTTCTTAATTCCCCTCCTTTTTCTTCCCCCTCTAGCTTGTTCTCCTTTTCTCCCTTTTCTCCCTTTTTCTTTCCCCCTTCCCCCCTTTAGTATACCGGGGGGGGCACTGCCCCATGGCCCTGTGCCCCCCTGAATCCGCCACTGGAGAAGGACAGAAAAAGTAAAGAATTTAATTGAACAATCGAGCAACAAGATCATAAGACGGCAATCATTGTGCGAAGCTCGCCGTAGAGAACGCGACTTTGTTGCTAAGGAAACCGTCGTCGCTGTACACAACGCGAACGACGGATCGAAACCAATCAATTATCACCGATATCGCACACAATAACCACACACATAATATGCGTAGGCCCAGGCTTGAACCTTTTTTCCAAAGCAACATCAAGGACTACATAAAATAACATCGTAAATACAACATCACTGAGGTATTATATAGAGCAGAGGTGAGTAGATGATTGTGTGTCGGAGTGATGTAGGTGAAAAAGATATTGAAAATGATGTTTCATGTTTTAAAATCTTTACATTTTAACCTGTTATGTTCACTAAAAGTTTTAGTGAACAAGCGCAGCAGGCTGGAGAATGCGATTCACATGGTCTCTTCCTGCCGACGCTCCTGGCGTGCACGTACGTGTGTGTGCAGGCAGATAGAATATGGCGTATGCGGCGGAAGTACGAGCTCTCGCGATCAGTTAATAATAATATGTTGCAATGTTTGGGGGTTGTGTGACCAGCTACCAGACGCTTAATAAAAATAAAGCGGGCAGTTTTTGTCTATCTGCTTTATAGATCAGAAAATTAGATCTAAATAAGGAAAATCGGGGGAGAAAATGTCGGGAACGAAAAGATGCTCCGCTCCGGCTCTAACGTTATAGGCCTAGTAACTCCTCTAGATTATCCCCACCGTGCGAGACGTCTGGAGTACCGTCTGTATTGGGGAATGTCAACAAATGTCAGTTTTATTAAAGAAATGACCCATATCAGACGGTTTTTCTGTCTAGATCTAGAGTCTAGTGTTAGTCTAGATCTACTTTAACTTAGAGTGAGAGTGAGAGTCAACTCAATATGTATCGATGACAAAAGTATGATTTCTTTTGTGTGTGGGGGGGGGGGGGGTGTCTTGAGTTTCTGGAAACTTTACAAACATAAAGACTTCTCTTTTGCCTTCGTCTTTAACGGAAAATATTCATCGAATAGTACCACTAACCAACATGAATATTTGTCTTTTAAAAATTGTATTACTTAGGGTCTAGGCCTAGATTCTAGACTAGATCTAGAGTCTAATATAATATTGTCGGACATATAGCTTGTAGACTCTACTAGACTATTATACAAATAACGCACGGCCCAGCGTGCAATAGCGGTGAATGCAGTACACGCAAGGTTTCTTTAGATTGGTGCCGCTGAGTTAAATACAGTGCGCACCATCTGAAGAAACCGAGCGACACTGCATTTACGTTTCGCACAACAGGGTCAAGTGCGTTATTTGTTTTATAAAATAGCGACACAAATCAAAACAAACAAAAGTTTAGATCTTAAGTTAGAGTCTACGAGAGTTAGATCTAGAGTTATGTTGGTTCTACTATAAAATGTAAAGATAAGAGTTAAGACCTTGCAGGCTTACCAAAAAGTCCATGGGATTCATTGCCTTGAGTAAAAATAAAATTCATAGGGGGTCTAGAGTCTACATCAGACAGCTGAAATTCCTGGCTTCATTATAAAATCCAAAAGTCAAAACAGGCCTAAATGCAAGGCAAAAGTAAAATAAAATTTGCTTTCTAATAATAACCCGCTCTATATCTAGCTAGCTATAGCTAGTCTACGCGTACGCTGCGCTGGGGATGGATCATGGAGCGTACAATACTAGCTGCACTGGATGGAGCGTACAATATACTAGCTACGCGTACGCGCTGGATATCCATAGTAACGTGGGATATAACTTTTTTTTCGCTTTTTTTTGCATGATCATGCATGCATAAAAAATTGGTGCATGTCATGTGAGGCTTATTGACCAATCACGATGCTTAAAATAGTAGAGTCATTTTATAAACTAGCGTGTCTGATCGCGCACTCTGATGTTAAGTGAAGTCTTAGAATATTAGATTAGAAGATTTAGATCTAGATCTATGATGTAGGGTAGCGCGCCCGGTATTCGGTCACTTAAGGGGAAATCACTATTAAATATTTTTAATTCTTACCTCTTTTCTTTGGCAATCTACCGATAAAAAGAAAAGAAAATTATTCCTCTAACATGATTTTATAGTCACTTGAATTATAGAATGATAGGCAAAATATTTCCAAAAGAAGACAGAGCATTTTTCTGCCCAGAATTCGGTCACGCCGAATAGAATTTGGTCACACAATTTTTGTGTGGTATCTCCGTTGCCAAGGAGCGAAGCGTATTTGCGCACTATTTTCACACGATTGCACAACAAAGCACTGAATGTCAATACGTTGACCAAATACTGGACGAGCGCTTCCGCATGGCAAGGGTATCGTATAAATACCTCTTGCACATCGGCAAGTGCGTCATTTGCAAATTCGTTTCAATGGAGCGGACACGGAAGAGCTCCTCTTCACACACATACTAAATTCATTACGACAGCACACGTAGTTGTTTTGCAATAGACTTCTACATATGGCTATGCATGTTAGCGCATGTGCTAACAGAACCCGGAAGTGCAGAAAGTTGTGCGGCACTGACCAATTCGAGTTAAGTTGGAGATCATTCAGGGGCCTTATACCTGATTTAATTTTGAGAGTTAAGTTGTTCAGCTGCCTGATTTGTGCAAGTTTCGTGGCTCATAAATTATTTTTTAAATTGTTACAGCTGTTGAAACGGCTGTCTGACCGAATACTGGGAATTGACCGAATACCGGGCGCGGTACCCTACTGTATAATAAAAGTCGAGGGTATCTAGAATTAGTTTTATCATGACACACAAATGTCTATAAAAATTAGTAGTGCTACTATGAACGGCTAGATCTGAGGTCTTGAGGTAACCTTGTAATGGAATCAAAACATTGACAATTATTTTTGCTTCAAATATTTCAGGATCTTTCTTCTTTTGTGGAGTGTAAATTGAAAAGAAACCTGCCATCATGCCCCGAGGAGCTCCTAGATCTGCGAGCCGTCGCTCAGACATCAGCGATGTCGATGCTGATCAACAATTGGGTAAGAATCAAGACAATCGTTTTCAATTTTCATGTTCATTTTTACCTTTAATAAATAATACAAAATTTAAATCAAACAAAAATATGATCTAAATGATTATTTGTTTGATGATGACTGTTCTCCCCAACTGCAAAGAAACCTGTATAATTCCGCAACCGATTTAGAAATTTGTGTCTGATGAATGTTAACTTGGTTTTTACATTAACCTGTTGACAACTGGATTATCGCATTCTCATAGGCTTAGTACAGGAGCTGTACGGCTCCAGTAGGCAATGGTTTAAAGGCAGGCTTTACTAATACTACTTCACCAGAAGGGATTAGACCACCCAGCAAGCCAGCGAGGTCACTGTGACAGCTAGTGGCTATCTCATTAACTCAGCTCTCATTTAACATAAGAAAAAGAGGATCATGAGGAAGTTTTCTATATAGAGGGAGCAAGTACATTGTAGCTACAAGTAGGACAGTGTGCCTTAGTTTAAACAATTTTGATTTTTAAGTATACATGTAAAAACAAAATCTTCCGTAATTTTCCGCATCGTCCCCTCAAATTTGTCAAACAATTTCCAGCAATTCATTTATACTTTGTAAATGTATCATAAATGAATGTTGACTTCATGATTACCGGTACAATAAATCCTTTGTTTTCTTTTGACTTTTCAGCTGAATCTGAGCTGAGTAAGCTCCAGCGTCAGTACCGTATCATGGAAGGTGATCGGAACGCTTACAACATTGAATCTCAGGATCTCATCAGACGCCAACTGTAAGTAACATCACACTATCCTTTTCTTGATATTTATTGATATTGTAAGCCTAGAAGAACAAGATTTTGTTAATTTGCTTTAGAAATATTTCCAATATGGCCCTTTGAAATGATTTGTTGTAAGGGATGAACATCCTGACCCTAATTAAGTCTAACAGTTTGTGCTGTCATTCATTGTACAATTGATGAAGATCGTGTACAACACTGAGACTAAGCAGCTTCTATGTAGTTTGCATGAGAAATATGTCCAATTGGGCTTTCTGAAAGCATTGATGGCTTGAAGGTTGAACAACCATACAATGGAGCACAAATCCTACATGTTCACGTATCAACATTCATCATGATTAAAATTTGTGGGCCATTTCAGACGAAGCAAATTTCCACTAGTTTGCATTACAAAGGTGTCCTGTAGGCCTTCTGAATGCATTTTGGTGCGAGATCCTACATGTATCTATTGTACCTCTAAAGCCATGATAACAATCTAGCCTCTATCGAGTAGCCCCCCAAAAGAAAAAAAATGCCACAGCAAGCCTTTTGTTTTTGTAGGAAATCACTAGCAAAAGCCCTTCCAGTATATTCTTGATTTTTGATTTTTTTTTTTTGGTGGGGAATTGGGTAACTCAGCTACACTCTGACATAATTATGAAGTGCACTATGCTTATTTCGCTATACACTTACAAAAAAGAAGCTGTCTTCAAGCTTAATCAAATGGGGCACGGTGAACTGCCACAAAAAAAAGTTGCAGTGGTTTTAGCCATGGCAACTGTATGCAACAAAGTTTCTGCACGTATTCACCAAGCTCTCCCTTATAAGATTCAGAAATGTTAAGGTTATTACACTTTACGTCGTCTTAAAAAACACACCAAGTTTTCCATGTCATACAGTATCTGATTGAGTTTTAAGCCCATATGTCTCTATGGGCTATATGAAACTGACACTTTGTATCAACATTTATTTGACAGAAATGAGATCAAAACTTTGGAGGCTGAGAAGGAGGAATTGAACAAAGATTTCAAACTCTCAGACAGTCAGACCAACCAGTCCCGAGACGGTGGCAACGTGGATAAGCTCAACAGCCTCATCGATGAGAGAGGTAAGTAAACTCTTATAAGACATCGGTTCCATATATATACATAAGTAGGTGTCCATGTTAGACCAAAGGGTTTATAGCAAGAGCGATCTTATCATTTACTTCATGAAGTTTTAAGCATTGCTTCATAAACGACTTTGATTCATTCCAATTCAATTCATTTAATTTTCCATTTTAAAACAATGTGAACACAACAGCAAAATACTGCAATAATAATCACAAGATAAATTGGTGGGATGCCCTTAAAGGTAAAGACCAGTATTGAAAACGCCCCAATTTCAAAAAATGAAATGGAAGCTCTTATTACCAATCATGTGAAAGAATATGTTTTGACTAATACATGATGATAAAAATTTTGCCGGGAAACCGCCTACTAATTGATATATTTGGTAAATTAGTTTATCTACATGGTCTGTGAGAAATAAACGCACGTGTCGCGCATGTACATCTTTCTGTGTACAGTGCTTGTAACTTTACGAAGACTGGGCCATATTTCTTATCATTTTGATGATTCCAGAACCTTGCAGTACACACCAATACTTATATGCTAGATGATCAACCTTTTCTGATCGATTCCACAACGTTTCTTTCACAATGCAATCGCATGACCATAACTGGTCTTTACCTTTAAAAGCAAAGTGCTTGTGGGCACAGTCCCAGTTGCAATGGTTCGTTTTAGTGCAACATTTATTAGCAGATTATTATAATGTTGCATTTTTGTGTGTTTTAAAATTGATTCTTCTCAGATAACTACATGCAAATGGTGAAGGATGAGAAGGATAAGCAGGCCGAGCTGGACACCATGATCCGCAAGAAGGAGAAGGGTATTCGTGACCAGCATAAGTGCATGGGAGGAGTTCACGCCAGTCAACAGCATACTCAGAAGACGGTTAAAGCTATCAGGGTGAAAGAGAACAGATTACACCAGGTAATTAATGCACTTACCTATTCCATTTTTGCAAAACAGAGTATAACAGTGATTGAAAAATTAAATTTGGCCTTATTTAAAAGTAATTTATTTCACTCATCAGTATAAAATACAATAGCTAAAAAGTGCGTGATTGTACATAATAGTTAAATGTATACGGTACATAGACTATTGAAGAAAAAACCACACAGAGAGTAACAAATTAGTGTAAAAATAAGAACCATACATGAGTGTGGATCAAGATTTAATCTTGACTATTTCGACCCATTGTTTAAAATTGGTTAACATTTGCCTAGAATATTTTTCATGGGTTGAAGATGAGTCTACATATATTTCTGCTGTAGGCATTAGAAAAAAATCCTACAACAGTGAATCATGTATATAAGGGGCAGGTAGTCGGG
This sequence comes from Strongylocentrotus droebachiensis, assembly GCA_035222895.1. NCBI lineage: Eukaryota > Metazoa > Echinodermata > Echinoidea > Camarodonta > Strongylocentrotidae > Strongylocentrotus > Strongylocentrotus droebachiensis. Next base: position 81,428 of record JAVYIG010005787.1, read on the forward strand.
TTCATTTAGTGCTGGTTACAGTGAGAAATGATTTTTAATGGAAACAAAGTTGGCCTTTATAGACAAATAGGCTTTCCATACAATCATGTAGTTAGCAAAACAGGTTTGACTATATATATTCTTAATAAGTAAATGCTGCTGCTATCCATGAAAATGTATCTACACAAGAAAAAAAAATGTCCTCTAGCTCTGGTAGTATATCAGTATTTCCCTGACTATTAAATTCTTTGTTTTCTTCTAGGCTAATGAGAAGTTTAACGCCATGCTGACAGAGAATGCTAGCCTTCGTGAGGAGATTGACAGCTTTAGAGTGGAGCGTACCCGTTATGAAAACATCCGCAAGAAACTGGACAAGGTAAGAAGATTGTTAAATTAAAGTATAATAAAATAGATTTATATAGCGTTTTATACTAAATACCATCTCTAGCTGCTTTACAGATATTATTACCCTGGGCCCTGTCTTACAAAGTGTTGATATCAATCGCAACTTATTTGGGATTGATATCAATCGCAACTATGTACATAAGAGATAGGAGACTGCAAACTTACGATTGATTGGAGGCCTTGCGATTGATTTGGATCAATAGCAACTCTTTGTAAGATGGGGCCCTGGTCATCAAATTCAGTCACACACAATGTGCACCATCTCCAATACCTGGGGAGTATTCTAACCATATGGTCAATAGGCAGGGATTTGAACCCTTGACCCTTGGATTGAGAGTCTTGTGAATGAACCACTAAACCATGATGCCTCCACTCAGTGTATGATTTCAATCCCTATAAGCATAATATGCGTGCATCTTTGTGCCTAATGGGAAGGCAATAAAATGCTTACATGTACAACTATGATTTACACTTATTTTAGTCCATGTTCGTGTATGAAACTATGGTTTAGACCGTGGTTTTAATTATTAGACCTCCTTTGTGAATCTGGGTTTATGCATAGTTACATGTATCAGTCAGGCTAGGGTTCAAGTCCGCCCCAGCGCTAATATCTTTTGGCAAGATGTGACATCTACATTTGACACACTCCGCCCAGGTGAGGTACATGGGTACCCAGTGGGAAGAAATTCCTTGAATGCTTAAGCGCCTTTTCATGGAAGCTCGGCTAAAGCCGGGGTAATGGTGTGATTGCAGGGCCCTCAGGAGATCAGTATTGATACCGATGAGGCTACCCTGGGTAAACAAGACATATTATCTTATTATTGTATTCTTAGATGCTGCTTATAAGTAACGGTTTACATGGTGATGTAGATATACAGTAGGTTTACGGTTACACCATGTGAGAGAAAAGTCTTGAAAAGAAAGATTACCAACGGTCCTTTTCAGGACTCCCCAATCCTTCCCTTTCTCTCTCACATGGTGCAACAGTAAACCTACTGCATATTATATTATTATTATAAATTTGCCTTCTTAATCGACGTCCCACAGGAAAAGTCTGACTTGAGGCAGGAGATCGGAGAGGTGATCGACCAGTCCACCCAGGCCTACGACTCTCGAGATGAAGCCCAGGCCAAGATGATCCTGCTCAAGGAGAAGGCCGATAAGGACATGGCCCAGCACCAGCAGGAGATGAAGGAACTCCAGCGGATCATCGATCACGACAAGAAGCTCAGGGAGTTCATGAACGTCAAGGGCAAGGAAAGGGAAGAGGACGACTACCTCAAGGCATGGAGGCAGAAGAAAGGTCAGTGCTTGATTTTTTGGCTCCATCAGGGTATTTTAAAAGATGCTTTAAAGCCACACTGTACTACTTGTAGCTACTTGCTCCCTCTGTATAGAAAACAATGCCTTAGCGGTGCCCGTTGGTCCCCCATGATCCTCTTTTTCTTATGTTAATTGAGAGCTGAGTTGATATATATAGCCACCTGTCGGTGACCACGCTGTGTGGTCTAATCCCTCCTGGCCAAACTAGTACAGACAGCCTTTAATAATCCTTCTGGTCCTAACAAGTTACAAATCTGTATGATGGATGAAATTTAGTGAGGAATTTTCTAAGAATTAAATGAATGAGAAATGAATGAGAAAGTTTAGGGCAATTGTACAATTGCAAGGGCAAGGAAAGTGGTATAAATCCTAATAGATAATCACCTACTACACCTGGGTAGAGTGTGGCAATGTAGATTTAGGTTTTGCCAAAGGATGTTAGTGCTGCGCCGGGGGGGATTTGAACCCCGTACCTTGTGGTTCACAGTCCGGAGACTTATCCACTAAACCACAACACCTCTACATCTCTCAATAAGAGATAGTTGATTTTTCTAACTTGAATGAGCCTTTGTCATCATTAACTCTGTTGCTGGACTAGCTTGCAACTTACTGGTGCTTTTGACCTTGTAGGAGAGTTTTTTCATGAAGAAAGAAGAGGCAAGATCATTGTTACAATGAAGTAATATTTATGTCATTGCATAATCTTATTAGGCCTGAAAAAAAAAGATGTTGTATTGCCCTTTGCGACGGACCCCAAAGTCTTGAAATCTAAGGTCGGCTTTTTGAATTTTGAATTTTTTTAAACCAATATTTAGAGAAAAAAATGTATGAAAGCATTCAAAACTAAAAAATATCAGCCCAAAGAGGGAGTAAAAAAAAAAAGGATTTCTGACCCACCGAACCATGTTTTGGCACCTAAAGGGCAAAACAACATTTTTTTTAGGCCTTATGTGCAATACCCATTTTATTAATCATTTTTACTCTACTCTTTCTACTACTGCAGAAATGGAAGCGGCTGACAAGCGTCGTCGCGAGCGCCAGGAGGATTCTATCGAGGCCTACGAGGCCGCCTTCGAGCGCATCTCAGAGATCACCAAGGAGGAGGACCTCACCCTCCTGGTCAACAAGTTCATCGAGACAGAGGACAGGAACTTTGCCCTCTTCAACTTCGTCAACGAGAAGAACAACGAGATGGAACTGCTCTCCGACCAGATTGAAGAGGTAGGTCATCTTCTCTTTGATTTTAATAGGAAGGACAAGGAAGGGTATATTTAAGCCCATCTGTACTAGTTTGGCCAGGAGGGATTAGACCACCCAGGGTGGTCACTGACAGGTGGCTAGCTATCTCATCAACTAAGGTCTCAATTAAAATAAGAAAAAGAGGATCATGGGGGACCAATGGTCACTGATTAAGCATTGTTTTCTATATAGAGGGAGCAAGTAGCTACAAGTAGTACAATTTGGGGTTAAAGCAAGGGTATAAGGCCAACAAAAATCAGATGTTTCTTTTATTTGTGTATATTCGCTCATATATACAAAATGTAATTTCTTAAGTTTATATGAATTCACCTGTCTGCTCATCATAAAGGTGTAGTCCTTGTTCCAGGAAGGATACATCTACAGTCAAACCTGCTTTAGTGACCACCTGTCTACAACAAGCACATTTTTTGTTTCCTTGAAAAAAGTTTCTCATTGAAACATGTACTAAAGGAACCTGTCTACATAGACCACTTTTTGTGTTTCCCTTGGGCGGTCGCTGTAGACAGGTTTGACTGTACCACAAAATAAAAGATACAAAGTTGAGGGAGGGAGGGCGTGTCATAGGCCTGGAGTGACAGATCATGGCACATAAAGTCAGTAACCCCTCGGAAGAGGGAAATTGTTGACTTTAATAAATGATGTGGTGTAAACTACCCTCTTTAGAAATATACAATGAATGATTTGATAAATATAAATATAGATACTGCACTATTGCTTAGCTAGATGCAGTTACAGTTTAAAATTCATAATCCATACTCTACCTTTTCAGAGAAGGCTAGCACTTGGGTGTAAAGCTTATGCTATTTTTAATAAAGAGAAGAAGCAAAATAGTCAAAATTCCTTTGTTCAAGTCTACTTTCTACAATATGAGCTTTCACTTGGAAACATTTTCAGTATACAAATCAAAATCATCGCTTACATCATCTTAATAATAATAATAATAAATAGTTATCAAGCGCAATTTTCTAATCACTTACTCAAGGCGCTATACAAAACAAACAAAAACAAAATACACAAATCTCTCTCCAGAATTTTAACATCATAATATATCATTTGTATCTTCTTATCCTTTCTAGATTAAGGAGGAGATGCGTGAGTTTGAGCACCAGGGTTCAGAGATGGAGGCTGAGCGCAAGGCCATCTTGAAGGATCTTGAGGAGAAGCAGGTCACATCCACCAAGAATGCCGATGAAAACGATTCCAAAATCAAGAGCGTCAACAAGATCTTAGACCAGCTCAAAGGAGGTAAGAATTTTTAAATAATAATAATAATTGTATCCGATATTGATATAGCGCACATATTCACCATGCAAGGTGCTCTAAGCGCTCCGATATTACCCCAGCTCTGCTAGGCTACCGATTACCAATTTTACGATGCCAAACTATCCATTGTAAAAAGGAATGTTAGTTTTGTTGGTTCCACCGAAGCTCAGTTCAAGTTTCAAATGATACTTTTATGGGCCAATGCCCTTCTGGCTCTGAACATAGGATTTGTAAGCTACAGCCACTAGTTAGTATGGGTGAATTGCCAATCGGTCTACACTCGACCCGTCCACTATCAACCCGTCTACTATCAACATGGTCTAATAATCATTTAGTCTACTTATCATTTGGTCTAATGACCATTTGATCTAATAACCAGTTAGTCTAATTCCCAGTTAGTCTAATGCCCATTTCGTCTACTATCCATAAGGTCTAATAATCATTTGATGATTATTATATATGATTATTTATGACTAAATGAGCGGTTGACTTAGTAGAGATTCAACCAAATGGCTATTAGCATTAATGGTCATTCATTAGACCAAATGATAAGTAGAAGAAATGATTATTAGACTATATGGAAATAGACTAATTTTGTAGTAGACAAACTGGTTGTAGACCAAATGGCTATAAATTGTTAGTATGAAGGGTGGGCACATTTAAATTGCATTCACACTACGGAAATTTGGTTCACACTGCCATTCAACTGATATTTCTGTGATTCTGCTCATTAATTCCAGGTGTGAACTCCCTCTTCGCCAAGACCAACTGTGACAGTTCTATGATCACGAGCATGCTGGGCAGTGCAGCGGGCGTGACCGATGATACCATCATGCAGTATCTAGGACTGGTCGAGCAGAGAACCAATGAACTTCTCACCGTGAGCATCTACCATGACGGAAAGAATGCAGAGCAGGTACGCTCCTATCCTCGTTATAATGATAATAATAATAACAATATTTTGTTACCCAAGGTAGCCTCATCAGTATGTATACTGTTCTCTACTGTACTCTATTGAATAATCACAGACAATACGGCTACAGAGACTTGTAATATATTGACTCCAAGGCATTTTCATTACTCTATTGTAATTATTGTGCATTTTGAAATCACGTTTGGATTATTGAATTATATGCCGTCCTCATGTCTGTACATTTTAATGGGTAACGCACAAGAGCATTGAAGTGTCCCTTTTATTGATCTCATACAACAATCTTTGCCATGGTTTTGACTTTTCGGTTCTCGCTCTTGATTTTCCTTTACAGAAATTATTTCAGTTGTTGTAATTTTGTTAGATGTTTGATAATTGAATTGAACGGTGGTGTATGTATTCTGGTACATGATATCATTAAGCACATTTTGTATCACAATTAATAATGAAAGACGAAACATAATTTAAAAGAAATTCTTATAAAATTTAATTTTGACTCATTTAATAAACTTGAAATAAAAATTGAAGACAGTTGATAACAGTGAAAGCTATAAGGTATTTCATTAAATGCATTTCTCAGCATGTACATTGTAGAAACAAACAAATAAAGATGTGTTATTTCTTGTTGACAGGTTGAGTCCAAAGTACCCGGTCTGCTTGGCAAGGGACCCATTGCAGCCCCCGCTCAGCTCAACATCCTCCCACCGTCGACAGGGGACGAGTATGACAGCGATCAGGGCTCCGAGATGAGTGACGACGATAACAGACCGCTCACGCAGAATGAACTCAAACAGAAGATCATGAAAGGGGTAAGTCATCACCTCTCTCTCTCCCAAAAAAAAAAGGTTGTGCATATTTCATAATGTTTTTAACAAGTTTTAAGTAACAGTTGAATTTCAAAGGGGAAATGCGGGGGTCTAACCATTGGCAGTGGTGACAATGGCTCTTTGCCTTATTTTGTCCATGATACAGGGTTAGGAATGCTATTGGGGTTTTAGGTTAGGTTTTATAGGGTTAGGGTTAAGGTTAGGTAGTGTTTTAATCAAGGATGAAAGTCACAAATTTGGTTAATGTTTCCGGATCAGACTTGATTATTATATTAGGTTTAATAGATATTAGATTACTATTCGATCATATCATGTACTCGGATGTAATTGTTTCATGAATGTCATGATTAACCTTGATCATTTCTTTTCCTCCACTCTCTCTCTCTCTCTCTCTCTCTCTCTCTCTCTCTCTCTCGCTGTGCAGGTTTTGAAGCGAGAAGAAGCCGCCAAGAAGAAGGGCTTCCAGTACGATCTTTCAGGAGCCAAAGAATTGAAACAGAAGCAGGCCATGCCAGACAAGAAGAGAGGAGCCAAGCATTAAAATGAAAAGTAATAAGAGGTAATAATTATACCAGTTACCTGTACTTGGCCTTATGAGAGGAAACCACTTTAAAATAAACCCTCTCATGAAAGTATATAATATACCCCAGATTGTGAAATGATGAAATATAAAACAAATATCGTCAGGTAATTACTTTGGCCCTATATGGGTGAATTCTATAATGTAATGAGCTTTCTAATGATATCAATGATAATAATGATGATAATAATGATATAGCGCTGGTATCTGCCAACTTGGACGCTCATGGCGTAAGTGCTCGAACAATTACATTATTTTTATATTGGTAATACATATTAGAGTATACTTGCTATTCTCTAAAAGCTTGGCATCACTCATTTCTTTATTCATTTAAAAGACCCAAGAACATACTGTTAAAAATATCACAACAATACATCCGTATGTTGTATTAGGAAAGAAATTTTCAGGAAATGTGTATTTCTTGTAAAATATAAAAAAATAATATAAAAGAAATACCTTGTATGTTACCGCCTTTAGAATTATAAGCATAACAACAGCTTGAAGTTTTCTGTTCTTATTGAGATGAACTTTTACTATGATTCAGAAATTAAGATTTGCACAGTTTTACTCCTGTAATTATTCATAAACATGTATGTAACAGATATTTATATCATTGTAAAAAGAAAACATTTCTTATTCATTTTTGTTGAATTATGTATTCACATCATTTTGAAGAAGTTCAATCTGTGTATAATGGTTCATTGATTTCAGTTTTGTTTAACTAAATCATGGTTATTTTTGTACAGAAGTTCATGATTGTGTTGAATTTACATCGTTCTTAATATTGAATTTATAAACATTGCTTTACCAATGTTTGTCACATTGGCTAATAAATATTGTATATATTATATTGTAATTCCTCTTTTAGTATTTCTTTTGTTTTGTAAGAATCTGATTGTGTCAGTAGATATATCTTGCATATACCCCCCCCCCCCCCCCCCCACTCCAGGAATGGAGGGATTGCATTCATGTTCCCAAAATCTCTGTTAAAGGGTTACTTTTCACGCAACAAAGTCTGGCTCGTAATACACAAAATATTGGCCCGTATTGACTTTACACACAGGGGAGGGAACATGCATACGCTTACCCTAAATAACACTGAGTGGGAGGCGGGGGGGGGGGGGGGGGGGGGGGGCATATACCAAGACATAGACAGTGAAGTAATGTACTATTCTCCATTTTATGTTAATGATTTCATGAATTTAGATTTACGATTGCATTATGGCTACATACATTGTATACACACACAAGAAGGAACCATGATACAGAACATCAACTTCAACTGCATAACAACTGAAAATGAAATAAGTTTCAAAAAATGGATAATCATCAATTTGTTTAAATCACATTTTTTGGGGATTTTTAATATGGCTGTTGTGGTGTTGCTCTTATGTGATGCCCTCAGTTGTCAGATCAAGAACACATTGCAGGGCCAGGGATATCCATTTCCATAAGGGAAATGGTTAAGGAAGGAGAACTGAGAAACGATTAGAGAAAGAAAACGAAGACAAATCATTTTTAGAACGAGATCTACATCTTCACGAAATGTCACTCTTCATGTGGACAACTTGAAAAATCAACAATAAAGGAAGATGTGTGGATGTAGGCCTATCTTTTAATATATAATGGGTTAAACAAAAAAACTTACTCCTATTACTAAAGAGCCATGACTAGTAATTGAATTTTCTCTCTTTACTTTTGAACTTTCCAAAAAATGTTGTACGCAAGAGGAATATTTGTATTCACGGCCCACTAATTAAGTGATTAGTTTTGAAAAATGTATGCAGTAGCTTGCTTTCTAATAATTTTATCAATTTCTAAAGTCGACTATCATTATTTATACATGTTCATATGGATATATCTTTTTCATTGATTTTTATTGAAGGAACCTATAAATATATAGAAAGGTTTAAAAAACCGCTGGCACTATGTCCTCCACTAGTTCTTAGTAAGGTGTGAGGTAAAATAGTCTAACTTTTGAGATAGATGGGCTTTATATGCACTTAAAATATCCCTTTTGTCTTAGTCTAGGTCTGGGTCTAAGAACAGAAATACCTTCCTAAAGTTTTTTGTTTTTGTTTTTCATGTTGTTCTTTTGGCTTGTCCACTGAAGATGAGGGTGAGACGAAGGTTCCAAGCTGTTGTTTGTTGGGGGACCTTCACGGTTCCGGTGATTTAGTTGCCTGCCCCATTCCTGGCAACTTGTAAATGCTCATGGGAATCACAATGATGGTTATAAAAAAAATGATTTTCATCCTTTAGTTTTGATGATTTGTTCTTCTATGTAATTCTTTTGTATACACTTTGCTATGCTGAATAACTAATAATAATAATAACAAATGTTGAAGTTTATAACCCGACAATCATTAATCCTATTCTGACCAAACATGGGTAAAATATGCACTTGTTGGACTTTCACGTTATTGTGCCGTTGAGGGCCACGTGCCAAGGTCGTGTGTTATAATAAATATCTTGGCAACTGTAATGATATGTACCCGGCCCCCCACTCAGTGTTATTTAGGGTACGCATATGCTCGTACCCTCTTTTTGAAAGCACCCCCTATCTGAGGACTGCCAACATTTCCGAACCCCCCTTTCGCGGGCTTTTCGCGGGCTTTTCCTGCCTTGGAGACCCCCCTAAATCAGGAAAAATGCTCAATGTACCCCCCTAAATTCGGAATAATTTCTCAGGAGTCCAAAGAGATGAAAGAAAAAAGAAAAACACCCCCTTTTTAAAGAAATCTCCGGGTGAAAAGTCAAATACACCCCTTTTTTTTACAATTCTCGGGCCGGACTTTGTCGCACGAAAAGTACCCCTTTACCGGACATTTTGGCAACACGCATGCGGTCATTCCGACCTCTGAGTGGGGGGGCCGGGGATATGTATAGACTGGTAGAATAAATGTTTGGCCTGATAAAAGATATCAAACAACAGGACAGATTTAAATCATTATTTTTGGTAATTGTTATTGTTTTGGCCCCAAAAGTGACCGAATCGACCAAATCGTTATTGATGGGAGTCAATTTGACCACTTTCTCTAGCATCAGGGTATATTGTAACATAGAATTGGCCCATCAAAGCTCCTTTGCTGAAAACAAGTTTGGAAAAGTTGCCCCTTTAATATCAAAAGTGACCAAACTAAGTCACTTTGTCACTTTTGGCACTTTGCCAAAGTCACCATACCAGTCCCTTTGGGCAAAAAGTGGTCAAAATTACAAAAACGTTGTGAGAAGGGTCAATGATATTTTTTTGAAACAGCGCAATTCCCCCCCCCCCCCCCATATAACATAATAATGTACCATGTAAAATAAAATAAAAACTGGTGTCACTAGATGGCGCTGTGAATTGCGAATCCAGCATATTGAAAACAGTAAAAAAAAACACTAGCAAATCAGTTCACATTTATAGTCAGCATCATTAAAGAAGTCATTGAAGACAATAGCTTAGAGTTTTCTCCACCATTTATTGCCTTTATGCTTATACAACAACAATATGCAAAATATGCATGGTATGGAATTATGTGCTACATAAATATATAATATGTAGTTAAACTATCACGAGAAGTGCATACAATAAACACACGTATAATGAATTTACGTAAATACAAGGGAATATTCATGATCAACATTATCACACCAGTTTTTGTGAATGAAAATGCACCAATGAAAAAACATATACATTGTAGCAAAAGGTCAACTGATTAATAATCTGTATTCAAATGACAAATGAGATCATACAGACACACATCTAAAATAAACGCTAGATTCCTAAACTACTGTATCAATCCTACACGTCCCTATAAAAAAAAAACACCAATGAACATTTTACGTGTCGAGTCGTACATAGAAAATAACTGAATTGATCTACACTCAACTAGAAGGATATACGTGCAAACTGGCATACAAAATAATTCCGGATACCACAAGTATTAAATATGATTGGCATAAATTCCCCGTTGAAACAAAAAATATTAGCATACTAGATATAAAAACATGACCACGACACAGAATATCAAAGAATGGGTACACATACAAGCAAATACATGTAGAATCGAGGAACATAAATTTCAGGTTATGACTTATACAAAAAAAAAATGTTTAAAAGTTTTAATTTTCTCATCATATTCTCAAAATACGCACTTTATCTAACATTTATGCAAACAGAAAATTGTATCTTCAAAGATTAATCCATAACCATTTACAAATCGAAAAGTATTGTAAAAAAAAAAAAAGAAAAAGAAAAATGCATTTTTAAAACGCTGTAATTAAAGAATGCTTTATTTGAATTATATAAGGATGCTACCATGTTATTTTAATTGATGAATAAGTGTATGATTGTTTGATTTGTTCAAAAGCATAATTATATTCATCAATAAATTCATTGTACGAAAACAAAAAAGGAACACATTTTGAAGAGAAGGGTGAAGAGATACATAGTGATGAGGCGAAAGAAAAAAGTGAGAAAGATGAGGATAAGATTACTATATATACAACGTACTCGATACGATTAATCCAAATAGTTCAAGTGGATGCCGATGGCCAGAAGCAATGGTGTCAGAATGTATCATAGAGCATCTTAAAGTGATTTTAAAAACTAACTTTATTTTCATTATTGCAAAGTTGAAACTTTGATTCGACAAGGTGTTCAAAATTCAATGCTTGGAAACATTCGAAGTAATGATTAGTATTAATTACAAAACGCTTAAATACAGCCCCGGCATAGCACCTGAAGAGCTCTCCGAACGCTGCTGAGATGTGTGAGATCATAATATGGACATGATTTACACAAGCAGACGATATCCCATGACATCTCACATATTTTCAGTGCCTGTGTTTTCATCTTCTCTTGAGTTCTTTCTCTTACTTCACCACCGTCAGGCTAAATGTATAATCTATTGCCTCACTCTAAACCCTGCGCATGATTTTATTTTGATGACAAATGCTGCGATACAAAAATAAAGGAATCTGTCGCTTGTAAACAAAATAAGACGCCATTGTATATTCAGCTACTCACGCCGCGGTATGTTCAGCGTTTCAAGAGGGAACAAATCCCGTCCTAAATATCATTCCGGGGGGTTTTCAATTTGAAAGTCTGGTTTCTTTTATGGTTGATATACCAGTTCGTAGATACAATCTGAGCATGCGCGGATTGATCTGCGCATGCGCAGATAAAGGTCACTTGAACAAAATTGTAAAACCCACTGAGACTAATACTGGATACATGCTCACGAAAGTTATGTAATCAATATTCATGCATGCACCTGTGATGCATTCTATTGAACACAGGTGGAAGTAATCTTTTCAAGAGGGCAAACAAAGAATCACCTCCATGACTTTAGTTGTGATTATTCCAAAAGGCACAAAGTTGGATTTATCTATGTTTATGTGGATATTTGGGGTATATGACCCATGTGCTAACTACGAACTGGTCTATATACCCCTATCCTATTTATTTACAAGCAAAATATTTTAGTTATCAGAATCGGGTCATATCCCCTTTTGAATGGTTTGAAATGCCATATACACTAAACTCATTATAATTTGACAAATAATAGCTTTGCAATTAATATGTTCATTCTTTATGGGATGTCGTCTGCTTGGGCAGTATTGGTCCATATTGTGACGTCATTAAAACATCGCTATTTTTCTGGCGAATCTCTCGTATATCCCAGCCGCTATGGAGGTGGTTGTATTTGTATTTGTATAAATCAACCGATATGTAGTTGACCTAAAACTTGTACGATGGCCATCTGTTAGCTTACCAGGTTCTAGTGATACATTAGTTGACATATTTGTGATTTTCTTTGAATTTCCACTTTAAGGTTCAAATTTTCCCAGTCACCCTACTCCTCAAAAGCCGTGCGCTTCGCGCTCGCAATTTCGTACGTTTTACACCCCCTCCCCCCTTTGGAAAATCCTTGATCCGCCCCGGAGGGGGTCTTATGCTCAAGTATGTAGGGGGTAAACTGGGACCTGTATCATCAACAGTTGCGATTAATTACAACTTATTTGCAATTGATATCAATCGCAACTATGTACACTGTCGCTCATAAAGTTGGACTCGAATATTTTTGTTTTACCCCAATTTATGGAATTATTTAAAAAATAATTTAACAATAATAGATCTAGATAAAAGTATACATTCTTAGATTTTATTGAATATTAATTTGACAATGTGTGTTTTGCATGACTGCTAAAGCATGTGTATGTTACTATGCTTATCAACTAGGGGACCTACGCCCTTAAGTCATAAATGACAGTAATGAGTATTAATGCCCCACAAAAGGGCACTAATATATAGCACATCAACACGGTTTTGATCCTGGATCCTCACAGTTACGAGGCCATTGCTTTGTCACTGAACCATGACTGTACGCAGCGGGGGCTAGGGTAGGGGGCAGTTTCAATAAATTAAAAAAGAAAAAGAAAATGCAATTAATTTTCAATAATTTATTGCATTTAACCCTGGTTCCTAACATAAAAAATCCTCTGTGTGCCCATGCCTTGAGCCATAATGGATGGCCGTCCAGAGGATTTTTTTATGTTGGGGACCGGGGTAAAATGCAATAAATTATTGAAAATTTATTGCATTTTCTGTTTTGTTATATTATTTATGGAAACTGCCCCCTACCCTAGCCCCCGCTGCGTACAGTCATGGTTCAGTGACAAAGCAATGGCCTCGTAACTGTGAGGCCCCAGGATTAAAACCGTGTCGATGTGCTATAGTAGTGCCCTTTTGTAGGGAATTAATCCTCATTACTGTCATTTATGACTTAAGGGCGTAGGTCCCCTAGTTTGACAAGCATAGTAGCATACACATGCTTTAGCAGTCACGCAAAACACACATTGTCAAATTATTATTCAATAAGATCTGAGAATGTATACTATTATTTAGATCTATTATTTTTAAACTATTTTAAAAAAAATTCCATGAATTGGGGTAAAACAAAAATATTCCAACTATATGAGCGACAGTGTACATAAGAGATAGGAGAATGTAAACTTGCGATTTATTGGAGGACTTGCGATTGATGAGACGGTGCCCTGGTTGACTTTGTGGAGCGGGCACGACGTGAATTGGTCGAATTTACAAGAGTGAAAGGAGGAGCTAGAACCCTCACGTTGACTAAAAACATGGTCATCCATAATGAAATTTATTCTATTTTAGTCAAAATCAATTGCCATTCGATGCATTTTCTCTTTTGACGTTTAGGACCTAGATTGTGATAGAGTTAGGCACTTCGCGTGGATGAAGCCAAATATACTTCTCTTCTCTTGTCTCATTCCGTTTGTCGATTATGTCTCCAATGCGTTTGAGTTCAGCTCGGAATCTAGGGGAGAGAATGAGAGAGAGAGAGAGAGAGAGGGGGGGGGGGAGATAGAGAGAGAGATAGAGAGAGAGATGGAGAGGGAGAGGGGAAAGGGGGGGAATAAGAATATACATTAATGGATATAAAATTATATTTGTACTCTATTGACTCAATGGGAAGGCAACCCTGATGATAATTAGTTTGTTTTTTATTAGATCAGAACAATGAAAGTAACCGATCAGTGAAAGTCTTTAGCCAAATCTTTTTGAAAATAGGAAAGCTTTACATTTTTGTAGTTGCGATCAATAAAACAAGAATTGGCAGCTCTGTGACGGTTCTAGGACAATTACCCCCTGGGCAATCATCCCCCGGAAAATTAACCCCCGGACAATAACCCCCCCCCCCCGAGAACAATTACCCCCGAGGACAATTATCCCCCTTAATTTAGTGAACAAGCAGGAATAACAAAGGAGGAGACATTTTCAAAATGATAACAAATTAGAACTAGAAACGATTTAACGTACTGTATACCGGCACCTCGCCGCCTAATATTACACAAATAGTGAATGATCATGAGTGCAATGGTAGAAGATTCTGCACATTTCGTGTTTCACCAAATCTTAAACATTACAGAAAGCTCTGAAACTTACTTCTTCAAGGCCTTTTGATAGGTAGCACCATACATGTACTGCACCTCAAAGTCTCCCAGAGGCTTGCTGCCTCGAGTGCTGAGTAACTTCATGAATACCATGACGTCTAGGGTCTGTTCCTTGTTGGGTAGCTGCTCAATGATGTCGGCCTCCGTGAGAGGAGTCTTGAGAAATAAAGAATATTAATATTCAACAGTGGTTGTGTAACAATAAAAGCACTAACAACATTAACAGCAATGATGACTTTAATAACAATAAGAATGTATTTCGATAATGATAACATACAATGATAATCATTAACGATAATAAAAATAATAATCATAATGATAAAATATTGATAATACTTAAAGTAATAATCATAGTAATCAATAACAATACAAAATTATAATAATAATTAAAATAACAATGATAATGAAAACAATAATAATAATAACAAACATCATCATTAAAATAATCATCATCATCATAATAAAAGTAGTAATAATGATAATGATAATCATAATAATAATGGAAATCCAAGTGCCATACTGTTTAGTTTGGGACCCGCACCAAAAAGAAATATACACATGTAATAAAACCCAAGTCTAAAATGCGTGAGTCTGATTGGCTAAAGGTCAAGTTACGTAATTTAAGTTTCATAGTTGCTTATTTATGGGGTAAATTTTAAAGGATTGCATCCGCCAATGGCCAATCTATGGGGAAACAATAATCTCGCTAGTCATATTTCGCTACTATATAGTTATTAGTAAGAGTTTGTCGCAACAAATTTCTGCTCTTATATTTTATGAGAGCACAACATCGCTATGTTGGCGAGAAAGTAAAGTTCCCAATCAATGGATTTTGCATATTTTTTGTTTTAAATGATATTTTATTTCCTTCCTCATAATTTCACATAACAAGAAATTCACATAACAAGACATTATTAAATTAAGCAATATAAAACAAGATCTTTGATACAAGACACTTCATGAGTTACATCAATCAATGAACATAGAAAAAAAAAAAAAAAAAAATTCTTGCATGTAACACAACTGCGCCAGGAGTGTCATTTTTGACAGACATGGCGCATTATAAATGTTCACTATTATTATTATTATTAACAGTGTATAATCAAAATAACAGTAGAGGAAGGTTTAAAGTGTAGATTTTTTTGTTTTAAATGATATTTTATTTCCTTCCTCATAATTTCACATAACAAGAAATTATCAAGATAAGCAATATAAAACAAGATCTTTGATACAAGACATTTCATAAGTTACATCAATCAATGAACATAGAGAAGAAAAAAAGGAAAAAAAAAAAAGTCTTGCATGTAACAGTGTATAATCAAAATAACAGTAGAGCATATGGCTCCGAATAGTCTCATTGGACAACGCCCCCTATCGTCAGAGTCCAGCAGCCTTACATGTAAGCCTACTGACTTTTACCCCCCCCCCCCAAAAAAAAAAAAAAAAAAAAAAATTGTTTAAACGAAAAGCACATCCAACCCGACGTACGTTGACACTAGCTCTTTCATTAGGGACTTTTAGAAATGCACGTCAAGAGCTTTGACTGCAACGTGTGACGTCATTTTAAGGCACTGCGCATGCGTTATGTCGTCTCAGTCGGCGATCGAGAATGCGTCAACCTTGATTTTCCTAAATCTAGTACATGCATACATACATACACATTGACATTTATACAGCGCCTTTACATGTTGAAAGGTACTAGTATGCCACGTGCGCCTTTACAGTTCCTCAGGTAGACAAAGGAACATCCCTTCCCTGCTATTATGTAAAAATGTGTAGAACAGGTGTCACATATTAGCAGTGAAGGGATGTTCTTTTGTTGAGGGTAGAATGAGGAACTGTATATTTTGTCCTCTTTCTATGTCCGTGATGTTTATTGTGTTACTTCCTGCATGCATATCGTCGAGTGCAATCTAAAAGATTTCTAATTGTAGCCAACATGGGCAGTTAAGTACGTTGACACGCATGATCAGTCGGCGTTCGTCGTGTTCTCGTTCACTCATTCTAAAAGTCCCTATTGGAGCCCTCATGTCCCATGGACTTTTGAAAGTTCAATCACCGTAATTTGGTCAAAATAGGTCGCTAGCTCGCCATTGCCTATATAATTATGAAACAGGTCGAACTTTGGACGCAATTTGACACGCGATTGTAAGGTTATAGGTCAAGCACACGAAGGATAACAAGCATGAATTATCATAGATCAGTTCTGATCGGTTCATTATGTCCATTCACTACCAATTAAGTGTCGTCTTATCCGCCGATTGCCGTCTGCTATATACGTCCAGCGAGCGAAAATGAGACAACCGGAGCAATATGGTTAAACAATACAAAAATAACTTCGTGTCGCGTTTTATAGCCGCAAATTAGCCGCATTTATAATTTTAATGTGTATATCTCGGGAGATAAATTTACCAATGGACTTGATATGCGCACTCGATCGTTGTCCCATCTCGATCTTACCTTATCTTGCGGCGGTGATCCATTCATCCAGACAGGGTAGGCCGGGGGAAAAGCATAGTTATTATACTGGCCGAAGTTCGCTGCAGCATGAGCAGCGCTAAAGATGAAGATACAATCCGTAACAACGGTTGTGATCTCTTCCGCGGTTTTAAAATGTCCATCATTAGGAAGTCCCTAGGAGCGAGAGAGAGAGAAAGAGAAAAATGGGTATCAGCGAATGTATTGATCAATCAATAGACAAAGGTATGCGATAGGTCCATAGATAAAAACGTTTCTACTAGTATAAACAAAACATTAGGAATAATTCCCATGAGCGTTTTTATTTCATTTTTTAATATTTTTATTTGTCAAATACAGGTCTAAAAAATCTGTTGAAAAAACCCTGAATCTCATTCGCATGTTTCAAATCAAACCATAGCTAGCGCTACTAGGGCTACCCGTATCAACACTTTCTAAAAATCAACCTAAGGCAATATCAACTGCCTTGTGAATCACCTATCGAAATCACTATGAATTATTACGTAATCTGAACATGATTTCATCGGGATGTACAATAGGGTATTGAAATGGCCATTGAGTTGATTTTCGATAATAGTTGGGATCGTGTTTCTTACAATAATATTCATGAAATATCGTCTCTAATCTATTTCAAATGAGCAATGTTATAAAGCCTCGGTCACAAATGCCATTACGAACTGCTACGATCGCCGTACGAACGATTTTCAGACAATGGAAGTTCGGAAAGACAATGGAAAAACAGGGAGATTCGTACGAACGATGCGTTCGTACGAACCTTTGTGACCGTAGCTTAAACTGGTATTTTGCCAACAACACTACCACTCCTTTAATGTTTTTTTTTCTTCAATTGCGCCATCTTTCAGCGAAGGCATACATAGAACTATTTCCGGTTCCCGCACCCAAGCATTACCACGCGCGCGCATCATCAGCTGGTGATTGTGGGGCATGGCTGCCATCGGGACATTGTAAGTAGCAGATGGAGGTATATGTTAATCTAAAGTAGTGTCAGTAAAATAATACCATGCCTTTAAAACTTGTTTGCCCCTTATCATGACACTATTTCTGAGAGTCGGCATTAGCCCCATTTTCATTTAAAATGAGCTATACTTGGAAATTGTAACGTTGCTACCGATTTGATCCGCTTAAAAAAAATCAATGTTTCCAACGTCTCAGCATAACACCGATACTTAATTTGTCTCATACATTTTTGCTGATTTTAAAGTGAAATCCTATTTTCTATCCCCATGTTTATTATTAAGCCTAAATTGTATGAGCCGCTACTCAGAGCTGGAGCGGCTACACAGAGAAATGGGATGCGGCGCTCTAAAAATGAAGTGATTTAAAGTCATATTAATCCTCAAAAGAGTGGATTTTCAACCCTGCCATTTAGATAGTATGGAGTACCTTCATGTGACCTTTGACCTCTCCCTCAAATTTGGGCTTGGTCCCCATGAACCGGATCCATTCCTGCAATTCATGGTCGGCAGCTATCTTCCCGGGAACATCTGGAGGTAACAAACACGCATGAGAAAATAACAATGCAGCGATAGGTCTCATTTTATCTGCTATATTGTTAGAATACATAATCTTAAGACACACATAACTTTTTAATATCTTATTTATCATGCCAACGTTAACATGTATACGGTACATGAACATTGTATCTCCAGCTGCAACTGAGTTTACTATCCTGCGGCAATTAAGATATTTTAGAGGTTCCGTGGTCTAGTCGATTTGTCACTGGACTGTGAATCACATGATAAACGGCTCGGGTCCCATTCGCGGCACTAACACTTTTTGACAATACATTCAATTGTCTCTTCCCACCAAGGAGATAATGGGTATCTATGGTGATCGCCGTAAGCCAATTTGCCTGTTTTTGCCATTCTCCTTTTGTTAAGGAGTAAAATGATCGACTCTGAGATAAATCAGTATAGTTGACGTTGAAAGCTTTTAATCTTTGAGGTCCGTCCGATATCATAAAGGGTGGCCAAACGATTCAAACGAGCCGATGAAATCTCGGAGGGATGCTCATTGGCTGCTAATTTATCATAAATTGTTGAAGTCTGAATAAGAACAGGGATTTCCAATGCCTTTTACTTATTAACGATAGGGGATGCATTCGGGAACGATTTATCGTCATAGTTAGATGAGAGAGAACAATTATTGATTCACCTGTAATATAGAAATTATTTGTCATTTGGTTAGGAATAACAAGGATCATGTAACAACACAATTAAACAAAACAAAGACGTACGTCTGCAATGACGACTGTTCATTATGTGATTATTATTATTTTTTAAATACAAACAAAAGTTTTAAGAAAGTTATAAATCCAATTTGTGTCAGACGAAAATACGGGAAAGGTAAATTGATTTCATCAACTAAATAGTACTCTATAGCGTATGAGTGAACGAAATATTTACATCTATTAATGTTTGATTCACATCACAGCCCCCCCCCCTCTCCCACACATACACTATCGCCTCACAGTAGAACATTGGGCACAATCAAAACACTGAATCTCGCCCGACACTGCGTGGTACACACAAATGTAATCCAGGGCCCCTTCTTATAAAGAGTTGCAATTGATCCAAAACAATCGCAATTTGTCCTCCAGTCAATCGCAAGTTTGCAGTCTTCTCTCTCTAAAGTACAAAGTTGCGATTGATATGAACTCTTTATTAAGATGGGGCCCAGATCTGTTTAAATTAAATCAGTCATCCAAAGGGTGCGTTAGATCGTTCCTGATGGCAAGTGAATTTCCTCTCCTCTGAATTAAGAGAGTACGATCACGACTTCTTTTGTAAAATCAACCTTAGGCAATTTCGATGGCCTTTTTGTTTTTAAATCTGCGAGCAATACAATGGCATAATCTGTTCATGATTACTATTAGAGATAGAGTATTGAAATCGCCCTTGACTTGATTTCTAAGAAGCGTTCGTGATTGTGGTTACTGTACCGTAATGGTGGTCCACAACTTCCTTGACGTAGTCGGATATTGCTTCGCGTAGGAGCAAGGCGTCATCACGGTAATGGTAGTTCGGTAGCACTTCAGGGTCAGAGACGCCCCTTACAAGAAGGTCAGTCGGAAGGGAGCCCTCTACGTCGAATCGCCATGTAGAGTAGGTGCGTTTGATGATATCTGCCATACCAACGGCGCCAATGGTCATATTTAAGTCGGTGAATTCGCCCGCTGCAAGCAAAGGCGTCATACCTTTGCTATAAAATGAATGATTTTGAATAAAACATATCGTAAAAACGTGCCTTGGGGAGTTCATAGTGTAAATCAAAAATGATTAATAAAACTACTTATTTAATAGAACGGTCCTAATTCATACCTCATCAATAACATTGTATTTGATCATAAATCTAAAACAATTTATCGACCAAAACGGTGCTTTATAAACCAAGGAGTGTTTCACAAAGACTAAGACCGACTTTAAGTTGGACTTAACTGTGGCAGGCCATTCATGCCACTGTTTGCTCTCCCCATGTACTGGCATTGGTCTCTCAAGGGATGTAAAAATCGTGGTCACAAATCTACAGAATTTAGCTTTTTTGATAGTTCACCATTAAAGGAAAAAATATTATCTAAAGATCATAATTGAGAGACCAATAGTGCGAGCAACCAGTGACACGAATGGCCTGCCATAGTAAAGTCCAACTTAAAGTCGATCTCACTCTTTGTGAAACACCTTAAACGAGTTGATTCAGCCGTAAATGGCAAATCGTTTACGAGCGATATAGATTAAACTAATAATCATTTTAGTTGCAATTACATTTACCCGAACTACGGCAGTTGCCTTTTTCAACATGTCGAGAGGGACAAGTAAAACACATTGTCCAAGGATGTAAGCACCAATGTCCCTGCACCAATGAAGGATCTAATCCGATTCCTCTTGTATGAGAGTCAAGAGCCTGAATTGCCAAATGTGAAGATGTAGCGGTCTAGTGGATACGTCCCAAGGAACGGGATTGGATTCCCTGCCTATGATCCCTATTTGGTAAGAATTATTCATGGCCTGCACAATGCGCCATATATACAGTTACCGAGGGTAATTTTATCCAAAGTCCGTAGGAAGCGCAAAGGGACGTTATACCATTATGATAATGCGCTATACTGACAATATCAAAGCCTTTACAAAATGACACTGAAGCAAATTCAATGGCCTCGCGCGTCACCTATTGAAGTGTGTACAAATAATGATAATGACATCGTAATCCAACATGATTTCTACAGATGATAGGGTATTGGAACTGCCTTACATTGTAGTCTTTTGTTATATACTTATAGTAACGAATTGCTATTATCATTATTAGTATCATTGTTAGTATTATGGTTGTGCTTAATTAGTACTCTTAACTTAACGCAACACGAGAGTAATTCTAATCACCTCATTATGTTAATAAAAGTTAATTGTTATTGTTATTGTGGTTCAGGTTCTCTTTATAATCTAAGACTAAGGAAGCAAACCCTAACATAAAACCATGCCACTGTGACACCCGGCCCCCCACTCAGTGTTATTTAGGGTACGCACATGCTCGTACCCTCTTTTTAAAAGTACCCCCTATCTGAAGACTGCCAACATTTCCAAACCCCCCTTTCGCGGGCTTTTCGCGGGCTTTTCCTACCTTGGAGACCCCCCTAAATCAGGAAAAATGCTCAATGTACCCACCTAAATTCGGAATAATTTCTCAGGAGTCCAAAGAGATGAGAGAAAAAAAAGAAAAACACCCCCTTTTTAAAGAAATCTCCGGGTGAAAAGTCAAATACACCCCTTTTCTTACAATTCTCGGGCCGGACTTTGCACGAAAAGTACCCCTTTACCGGACATTTTGGCAACACGCATGCGGTCATTCCGACCTCTGAGTGGAGGGGCCGGGCTGTGACAGCATTGAGGTCGATTAACGATATTGAACTCCCGACATCCTTCGACCAGTCACTGCAGGGTTTTGGTTCATACCCGTCCTGGCTTGTCGTTAGTAACTTGCAAGAGCTCCCGGAACTTGCCCACCTTTGCAAGCAGCCTTCATGAAAGTGAAGGCGGTCATTGTCGCTTCTCGACAGACAGCTACTACCTCTATTATTATTATGATTATTATTCCTATTATCTTTATCCTTATCATTCTTATTGTATTGATAATATTATCATCATCAATAGTATTATGATTATATTGTTGTTAATATTTTTGTTATTATCATTATCATTAACATCTTTAACAATATACTGCAATGCTCAACATATAAAAGAACCTTACTAGTTGATGGCGAGGAGGTACAAGAAGTGAGGAGCAAGAAGACGGAAGATGGGGTGAGATGGAGACAGGGAACGATGCGTTGCTATGACGATGATTTCACCAATGAGATGCGTGAATCCAAGATGGGATCCCGACTCATGGACGGCAGACTCGCCCAAGTTGAAGTAACACTTGGCCAAGATCCACGTGTACTCGGGATCAGTCGGGTAGAACACCTGCAATAAAGCAAAATTCAAGGAATGAACAAAGGCGTCGATTCGTCCTCTTTTTTTGTAAAGGGGGTGGGGGACACATTAAAGGAAAAGTCCACAATGATGTTATCTCGGTTTTAATAAAAGCAGGAAAAATGAGATGATTACACCAGTGAAAGTTCGAGTAATATCCGATTTAAAAAAATAGGAGAGTTATGAATTTGTGAAATTGTCATCAGTGATACAACAATTGGCAACACTTTGTTAGCTCCACTCAAAAAATTGCTCTGTACAGAAAATGTCAGAAACTTTCATTTTGTTAGTTATTGATAACGGAATAGACTTTTGTGTCATACAGGGGTTTAATCAATATACAAAACGGATTTGCAATGATCATATTTAGGAATAATGTATGACTGAATTTTTTTTAGTACAAGGCAAATTGGATGGGGAGCTCGCAAGATACATCACAGAGTTAAGAATTTATGTTTGATTGAATTCCCATAACTTTCTTATTTTGACTGGTTTTATGCAACTTTCAATGAACTGATTCTCTCATTTTTCTACTTTTATCACAACCAAGATAATACCGTTGTTGACTTCCCCTTTCATGCATTTTCATCAAGGTGCGTCAGAGATCGCACCAATCGATGACGCAGTCCTCCGCCATTCAGTACCATCATCATCCTCACCATCTTCATCATCCTTACCATCATCCCGTTCATCATCATCGCCATTGTTACCGCCACCACCATCACATCATGATAATCATCATTACCATCATCACTATCATCATCATTATCATCATCGCCATCACCAAGACAACATCACCATCATCATTATCGCCATCCATGTCCTCACCACCATCACTACCATCATCATCATCATCATCACCTTCATCATCTTTACCGCCATAATCATCATCACCATCATCATCATCATCACCGCTATCAACGTCATCATCATCGTCACCATCATTGCCACCACAGTCACATAATCACAGTCTGTATCATCATCGTCACCATCATCTTCATCATCACCACCACCACCACCATCGTCGTCGTCATCATCATCATCATCATCATCATCATCATTATCATAGTCATCATCATCATCATCATCATCATCATCATCAACATCACTATCAGTATCAATATTTACCGGATTGTTTGGAGCTGGGTCTTGATTCAACTGAATAGCCACCGGCATCAAATATTTGTCTTTGTTGACGAAGAAAAGCGCAATGGGTGCAGTGATCTGATGGAAGCAAGTAAGGTTTCAAATATGATTGAACATTTTCTCTCTCTCTCTCTAAGAAATATGTTTCGAATAAACCAATCCCCATTTGATATGAGATAAGAATCGTTGAATTAAATGTATAAAGCATTCACTTCTCGTCCCATACGTGCTAATATGAAATGTTTCTCGTCTAGGTAACTTTCAATTCTATGGCGTAGGCTTTTAGTACGTGCTTTTTTCCTTGATTCATTTTTAATGAATTCGAAACTTCTCGAAGGGATTTGTAAATTACGCCTATTCAGTCATTTGCTGCTAACCTTTCTTTGTTTAAGGAATTTTATAGCAATATTTGTTTAAAAAATTCTATCTATGAATGATATTTTCTGTAAAAAACATTATAGATACAAAAATAAATAAATAGATACATACATAAATAAATACAATATAATTAATAAATAAACAAACATTACATCGGCGAATATTTTGAAAAGACCTCTCCAGTAACATCAAGAAGGGACTAATTCATTACCTTTCGCCCATCTGTACAAGGCAAGTCTTTGAGCAGCTTGAGATCGATGATGAAAAGACGCTTCTTCTTGATGGCTTCCGACACAGTTATGCCTTCAAGAAGAGGTTCAACGTCCTTCTCGTCCACGGCGAAACTGAGAGGAGGGAAAAAACTGATAAACTCTAATTTGTTCTATTCTTCGTATTTCAATTGCATACAATTAGTATGGTATTATCCTGTAGAAGTCCATCGAGTTCAACTGAAGGGTTTTGAACATCTTTTTGTTGTATGTGCGTGTGTGTGTGTGTGTGCGTGTGTGTGTGATTGTGTTTACCAAAACTTAATACGCATCAATGGTTTGTTTGGTTTGATGTTAACATGGGCGTGTGCAGGATTTAAGGATAAGGAGGGGGGGGGGGGGTAAAGCATGATGTTGTGGGTCTTAGTACAGCTATGAAAGCAAGCGGGGTGAACTCAGCGGGTAATGGTGGGGTCCAGGGGCATAACCTCAATAACCTTCTGGGTTTTCAGCGTTTTAAAGACCCAGAAACAACTCTCCTCGCATAATTTCTCTCCCACTTTTCAGAAAGGTTTTCCTCCAAATGAAAAAAAAACACTGATGGTAAAAGAAGTTATACTCGCGTGTGATATGTGATACCTGAATTGGCACTGAATCGAAAATCACTCCATATGCCCTGAGATACATGAGCTTGGAGAATGCATAAAGTATTTTATTAAATCCACAAACAAACCATTTGTCACTGGTATTGTCACTGAATTGAAAATCACGCCGTATGCTGAGGCACGTAGCCACGAGGGGGGGGGGGGGGGGGGGGGGGGTACGTGCCCCCTAAAATTTCCAAGATCGGTTGAACTTTTTTTTACCTCGATCGATTACATGTATGTGCCCCCCCCCCAAACACCAAACTATGGCTACGTGCCTGCATATGCCCTAAGATATTTGAACTTGGAGGGTGCATTTGTGTAGTTTGTTAAATCCACAAACAAACCACTTCTCACTGATATTGGCACTGACTTGAAAATCACGCCATATGCCCTAGTAGATACTTGAACTTTGAGCGTGCATCAATTAGTTTGTTAAATCCACAAACAAGCCACTTCTCACTGAGCTTTGCACCTGCGTGAAGATGTACACTCGCGAGAGTTTTGTGCGAACATTGAATAACCCGCGAGCTATAACATACACGACGCTCAGATTTCTTATATACTTTACTCACCTTTTGGTATCTGAAACGACGACGGAGAGCATATTGCCTTTCCTTCTTTTCGTTTAGTAAAAACAAAATTTCATCGTCATATTCTTTAAAGGCTTCCGAGATTTTTCCACTGAATGGAAAATTACGCAAAGCCCCCCCCCCCCCGGACGACACTTTTTAAAGGATGGCTAGTATCAGTTTAACAAAGACACTGGCATACACTGCCTATTAGTGTTTTTCATTAATAATAATAATAATAATGTCAATTTATAAAGCGCACATATCCATTATAAAAGACTGCTCAAGGCGCTCTTGTACAACATCAAACAAAAAAATTATACAATATTAAAACTACGACATAATTATACACTATAAAAACTACGACATCATTTTACAATATTAAGGCTACGACATAAACAAATGGTGCTTAAGTTTCTTCTTAAATATTTCAACTGATGATGATTGTCTTAATTCTAATGGTAAAGTGTTCCATAGTTTGGGTGCAACGTTAGCAAAAGCCCTGTCCCCCCATTTGTTATTGGTTTTGGGTGTACATAATAACTGGAGCTGTGAACCTGAACGTAAATTCCGTTGTGGGGTGTACGGTTTCAAAATCTGATACAAGTAATGGGGTGAAGAATGAAGAAGTGTTTTGTAAGTAATGGGTAACAGCTTTTACATAATTCTTTTTGAGACTGATAGCCAATGAAGAGATTTTAATATATCTGAAATACTGTCTGATCTACTGCGGAGGGTGACGAGCCGAGCTGCCATGTTCTGAACTCGTTGCAGACGGGCAATTTGATTTTGATTTTGAGGAAGGCCAATATACAATGAATTACACATATCCAAACGACATGTAATAAAAGAATGAAGAATCTGCTCAGTGGCTTTCTGATTCAGATATTTTCTGATCCTCCAAATATTGTGAATATGGAATGATGCTGAACTAAAAACATTTGAAATCTGAGATTTCATGGTCATTCCAGCATCAAACAAAACTCCAAGATTACGAACCTGATTAACACATTTTATTTCTGAGTTGCCAATCATGATCTTTTGTGCAGAAAATTTACTCAACTGCCTGGCAGATCCAATCAACATGTACTCAGTTTTGTCTTCATTTAACTTCAGAAAGTTATCATTCATCCACTGACCAACCGACCTAAGGCATGACTCAAGAGTTTTTATACCAATATCAACATTACATTGGGATGGTTTTAACCGTAAGTACAATTGAGTGTCATCTGCGTAAAAATGGTACTGTACATTGTGCTCCATTATCACATTACGCAGAGGACTCGTATACACTGTAAATAAGACTGGCCCCAAAACAGATCCTTGGGGAACAGAATAATCTTGATACACAGGGTTAGAGATTGAGCTACCAATACGGACATACTGAGGGCGATATAATAAATATGATTTAAACCATTTCAAAGCTTGTCCATCTTTTCCCAGATGACTCTTGAGACGTGAAAGGAGGAGTTTATGATCTACTGTGTCGAAAGCCGCGCTGAAATCTAGGAGCACTAGAGCTGATACTTCACCATTATCGAATGCACACATAATATCGTTGTGAACACGCAAAAGTGCTGTCTCTACGCCATGGTTTGGCTTGTATGCAGACTGGAATGCATCGCTGAGATCATGTTCACTGGCATGTTTATGAATCCTTGCACAGACAACCCGTTCAAGTGTTTTACCAAGAAATTTCAGATTAGATATTGGTCTGTAATTTCGGAGAACTTCCTCATCCAGTCCTGCTTTTTTCAGCAGAGGTCGAATGTAGGCAATTTTCAGGCTATCTGGAAATATGGCTTCAGCAAAAGATTTGTTCACCAGAGAAGTAATAAAAGGAGAAAACACATTGACACATCGTTTGATCAGAGACATCAGGACTGGATCTAGTTCACAGGACTTGCTGGGAGCCTTCATAATGACCGCTTCAATTTCTTTCTTTGTTACTGGGCAGAATGTATCCAAAGTCGGAATCTTTGTAGCTGCTGTTGAGGATAGCTGTATATCCTCCATCTTGGATTCAGCATTATGCAGTGTAAACATAGAGCGAATATCAGCAATTTTGTTTGAGAAGTATTCAGAGAAAGTGTTGACTAAGGCCTTATCTGATTCAGCTGTAGGCGTTACACGTTTACTTGTAGTGTTGAGAAGCCCTTTCACTATACTGAATAACTTCTTCTGATCACCATGACTTTCATCAATTTTTGTTGAATAGTGTTCGGTAATTGCATGGTTGATCAATTTACGAACAGTATCTTTTTGCAGATTAAAACTGTCCCTATTAAACGTGGTCTTGGCTTTGCGCCAATGGCGTTCACATCTTCTACAGGCCTATCTAGCTAAACGGATATCCTCGGTAAACCAAGGGCTTGACGGCCTCGATCGAACAGTCCTAGTGCTGATTGGTGCATGTCTGTCTAGAACACCAGTGAGCTGTTCTTCGTAATATCTTACAGCACAGTCTACTGAATTAACTTCAATGTTAATCCCTGAAAGTGACATACACACATCATCTGAAAATGTATTAATGTCCACTTGTTTCAAATTTCGAGTTCTAAGCGTAGTTGAGAGAAGAGGTATCTTGGTAAGGTTAATCGTAGCCATGATTCCATAATGATCAGAGAGTCCCGGATGAAAAGGAACCTCCGAAATCAGGTCTGAAGAGCTTCGAGTGAGCAGGAGATCGAGGCAGTGGCCGCGTATATGGGTAGGCCCATTAACATATTGCACAAGGCTATGTGACTGCAGTAAGGACTTAAAGCGATTTGCATTACAATCATCAGGATTGTCTACATGGATGTTGAAATCACCACATATCAAAATGTCAGACGGATGAAATAAATAGTCCTCAATCATGTTCTCAAATTCTTTTAAGAACTGATCAAAAGCGACAATGTTCCCATGTTTATCACGACCAGAACGATAAACGTTTATGACCCGGGCTGATTTTGAATTACATGTTACTTCTAGGTGAATATAGACTCAAAAGTGTCAAATTTCAAATGATCACTCTTTTGACGCACAGGTATGTTTGATCTGTGAAGAAATCCAACCCCGCCTCCAACTTTGTACTGTCTAGGTACATGAAGAAATGAGTAGCCCATGGGAGTGAGTTCAGCAATCACTGCGCTGTCATATGGACGCATGCAACCACGTTTCTGAAACGGCAACGATATCTAAATTATGCTGCAGTACGAGTTCAGTAAAGTCAATCAATTTGTTCCATTTCGACTGAGTATTTATTGAACAGAAATTCAACTTTGATTCATCATTGCATGGCAGAGATCTCAGATTGGCATGGCAAGTGCCAACTGTTCTACAACAACCCAAAGTAGGTCTATCAAATGTAATTCGGTTTGGGATCTGACGCTGCTTCCTGGCTCCAGCACGCACACCTCTGTGAGTTTTCTTGTATTGAGGAATTTCATATGCATCTATCCCCAACTCCCTTATGCAGCCGAGCACATGCTCTGTAATTGGAAAATTAAGATTGATGGCTGTGGAAGAGCGAACTTCAAGAAGTTCATGTCTGTTATAATGAACATTGCCGGGGGGTGTGCCTTTCAATGATGACATTAAACAAATTGGAAAACGAGAAGAAAGTAGTTAAAAGATATATATTTTACGTTAAGACTGAAATGTTAAATACATTGACGTTAAAGAATAAATGCAGACTTACTTGGGGGGTATCTTGGTGCAAAGTCGGATCATAGCCGGGTTGCATCCTGTTAGTCTCTGGTTACCGAATTCCTTATCTGACTTCCAGTTTTCCATTGACTTGTGTTGAAGAAAAAAACCCTCAATAAATTAGATTAAAAAAAGTGTCATCATGCATATCTATCAACAAATACGTCAGAAGGCAAATAAGGGGGACATTGTCAATTTGATTCATGTGTACGGAGTGAAGTCACTGACAGTTTACTCGTTATATTATGATTAGCCATCTGTCATGTATTAGTCTTTAATTGTTGACACTCATACAATTACCACACACATGGACACTCTCACTTCCCCTCCCCAACACACTATTTCCGCACACCCGGTTCACACATCATACCCAGTGGCATAAACACCCTACAACATAGTGGAACATTCTAGTTCGGTAGTGACGGCGAACTAGCTACGTTTGTACTGGCGAAAATGAGACAACCGGAGCGATATGCAGGCTAAGAGCACGTGCCCAATATTTTGGTGTCGGGCATATGGAAATGTTATATCATCCGCTCAATCTGACTTGCGTGCATAGCATTTTCTAAAAAGTGCGTTTCTTTCCAGCATTGGGTTGCCCGGAAGTCACTCACGTAACCTTTCACAAAGTATAATATACAGAAATTATATGACACTTTCTCTGTACTTTTGTCGGAAAAAATATATTAATCCGTTGGAGAAGAGCAAAATAATGATGAAGATGAAGCCAGTGGTCCGTGACCCCTGCACTCAACACTTTTTGGAAGTTAGTTTGTGATCAACCTCTTTTATGAGACAAATCCAAGCAAACGTTTCCATATGGGGGTGCTGCGCAAGGTACACCTGAAAAAAAAAGTCGAAAATGGACATTGAAATGTAAAATATGTAAGTATGCTGGCTATTTTAAACAAAACATATACTTGTAGCACAACTCCAACAAGCAAATCCTCTATATTAATAACACTTACACTTGGTTTCGGGAAGAGCGGGGGTTTGTAAACGTTCTCCAGATCTTCTAAGGACTCCCATCTCTCTGATGTAAATCCTATCAGTTTGTTCTCAAGCTTAAGTCTCATCCCCAACGCCGTAAGATCAAACTGCGATTGCGGTGAGATAATGATGCGGAGCGTAACCAAGAAAGAGAAAAGAAACGAAAGAAATCATCAAAATTATAAGAAATTTGGCCCAGTCTTGGTAAAAGTAACAAGCACTGCACACATAAAGATATTCATGGGACTACACAAAAATGTGGCATACAAATTTTGTCCTCATTTTTAAGCTGTTACTGTTAGAATATGTATAGGCATTTGAATAGCCATGCTTTTCATGGAACATTTTTTTCTCTGACGTTCTTCCTCACTTGCATACTAACAATCTTTATCATCACTATACTTAATGCATTCAAGGTTTCTTCAGTTTATGATGTAAGATTAATTTGCCAATTTCGTTGAGTGGGGGGAAATCACCTAGTTAAATCAATATTGAAACTTAGTTTTAATATCTTATCTTTTATCGTATTATATATGTATAAACATCTAAATGTAATCACACCTGCGTATCACTGTTGCAATACACCTGTACATTGTTAATTATCAAATCTCTATTTTATGTAAAACGAATGGGAATTTTATATCATCAATTAAACTTGTAAATCGTATTTAAATATACACAATATTTTTTTAAGTGTTCTATATAATTTAATGTGTTATTAATGCAATGTTATGTCATGTACTTTTCACTCTGTAAATTGAACAATTTGAGCTTTTAGCTGCATGTCCGATGATTTTTATTTCAATAAACCAATACAACAATAACGCTCAAAAAATAATTTTCACCTCTCCCCAGAACTCAACCTTCTCTTTAAGTTGTAAACCCATCTCGTAAACAAACATAAAATAACGTTGGGACATCGAGCATTTGCATGCGCAACCACAAATTGTGGAATTACTTTCGGTTAGAATTGAGTTAATCCCCGTATTTAAGTGCTTGTAAATCAAAACTAAAGGCACATATTTTCGTTTAAATGTCCGTAATTTTCATGCACATCACGGGCTTTTGAAGCGCAATGATTCGCATAGTTTGTGCGCTTTATGAATTTATATTATTATCAGTCTTCTTGTTATAATCATAATTATTTATTGTTATCATTATTATTACAATCAATCTTGTCTCTTATTACCTGGTCACTGAAGGAGAACATTTCGTCCTTTGGAAGACTGGCCATCTGAAATACAAAAATAGAAAGACGAAATATTAAGCGATTTCAATTTGCTCTTATTAAAAAAAAAAAAATCATAAACGAATCCTGATCATGAGATTGAAATTAATTAAACTTGAGCACTTCAGCTGAAATAAAATGCGTTGATTATAAACTGTTTCTGCGTTTGCCAGTAAACCCTCTGTGCGTTGCAGTAATTGCAGTGTGCATTTTCTTCTGCGTTAAGAATTAAGGGGCTCTCAAATTTTAGAAGGCTATAACTTTTTACTTGAACATTTGGAAGATAAATGTTGTGTAGCAAAGTTGTAGAGTTTTTTTATTAGCTTTTTATCATATCAAATTCATTTGGTATAGTTAATGTTCTCTGCCTGTATGATACTTTTTTTTAAACATGTATTTTCAGTATGTAAATATATGTTCACTTCAGTCATTTTTATACAGCGCATAATAATAAATTGTCTATGTGCTTTACAACTATTAATTATACAATATATTACATGATTAATCTACAGATAATACGCATGAATTAACAGAAATACATATCATATACAATGATGAAACACTCAGATATAATATAAATGGTATAAACTTATGAACACAATTATAATAGAATAATTACGATTCTATTGTAAGGAAATACATTATTGGACATAAACTAGCACATAATAAACAGACTATTGGATGAACATAAATGTCTTCAGAAGTGATTTGAAAGAATCGACCGTCGGGGCATTACGAATATAGAGGGAGGTTGTGGGACTTGTAGAATACTTTGTTGCTGAGATCGGAGAGTGCGGGCGGGAACATATGGATGGATTATCTCATATAAAGGGGCTTTGACGTGAAGTATTTTGTATGTGAGAAGTAGGACATTGAAGTCTATTTGTTTTTTGACAGGTAACCAGTTGAGACGAAGGAGGATGGGTGATAATATGTGCTCTGTCCGCCGGGATTGCTCAATCATTCTGGCTACAGTATTCTGGATGATCTAGATATAATATTATGGCCATTAATACCCTTATTACACCGACGAGATATCTCCTTCTTCTTCTTAAAATCATTATCATCCTCATGAGTTGAAATCTTCTTTTAAAACTGTACTAACAGAGATTGAGGGTGTTCAGGTAAGCCTACGTACTTGTTTAAAGAGTGGGTTGAGTTCTGACAAGGGTGAGAAGTACCTTGTTAGTCTCTTTTTTCCTTGTATTGTCCTCTGTAGAATAAGATGTCTTTGGATTTCCCGAAATTCTTACAAGAATAATAAATGAGCTGAGCTTGATTTGATTATTGCTTGTTAGGCCTATGCAATTGTCTACATGACCTTTATTTACCAACTAAAGCGCAATAGTGGGGGGTGTTAGGGCTAAATAGTGATTGTTTGGTGCAGATTCTTCTAAAAGCACCAAATTTGGCCCAGAGGTAGATTATACCATACTTTTACGATTTCTGCCGTACGCCGAGAAGGGCACCTTCTGGTTATGCCATATTGGTCAAATCCAAAATGGCTGAGTTAAAGGTCAAGCGTAGTTCCAAAAGAAAAAGCGCTTGTATGAAAATAGTTTATATATTTATGGGGTTTTGGGGGTCAGAGAATCTGATTTTGATGTTCTTTCATCGATTTGAGGTCTCCTAGGGGCTGCCATACTGGTCATTTTGGTCAAATCCAAAATGGCCGCTATCTGATAGTTACAGGTCAAGTGTAGTTACGAAAGGAAATGGGCTAGTGTGATAAAAGTTTAGATATTTCTGGGGTTTTCGGGGTCAGAGAATCTGACATTGACTTCTTTCATTGATTTGAGATCTCCTCGGGGCTGCCATCCTGGTCATTTTGGTCAAATCCAAAATGGCCGCTATCTGATAGTTACAGGTCAAGTGTAGTTACGAAAGGAAATGGGCTAGTATGATAATAGTTTATATATTTATGGGGTTTTGGGGGTCAGAGAATCTGATTTTGATGTTCTTTCATCGATTTGAGGTCTTCGTGGGGCTGCCATACTGGTCATTTTGGTCAAATCCAAAATGGCCGCCATCTGATAGTTACAGGTCAAGTGTAGTTACGAAAGAAAATGGCTAGTATGATACAAGTTTTTATATTCATGGGGTTTTCGGGGTCAGAGAATCTGATTATGATATTCTTTCATCGATTTGAGATCTCCTCGGGTCATACTGGTAATATTGGTCAAATCCAAAATGGCCGCCATCTGATAGTTACATGTAAATAGTAGTTCCAAAAGGAAAAGAGCTAAACTGATAACAGTTTATGTATTTATGGAGTTTTCGGGGTCAGAGAATCTGGACATCATGTTCTTTTACCAATTTGAGGTTAACTTGGGGCTGTCATGCTGGTCATATTGGTCAAATCTAAAATGGCTGCCATCTTTGAGTAAAGGGTCAGGTGTAGTTACAAAAGGAAAAGGGCTAGTATAATACAAATTTATATAGTAAGGGGGTTTTCGGGGTCAGAGACTCGATTATGATGTTGCTTGTATCAATTACAGGTCTCCTTGGGGCTGTCATGCTGGCCATATTGGCTAAATAAAAAATGGCCGCCATCCGAGTTAAAGGTCAATCGTCGTTCCAAAAAGAAAATGACCAGTATGATAAAATTTGATTAAAACATGGGGTTTCCGGGGTCGGATATTCTGATTATGATGTTCTTTTATCAATTTTATGTCCCCATCCTGTCCTAAGGCTGCAATGAAGTCCATTTCCTGGTTGAAGAAGATGAGGGAAGATGCGTCATATTCACACTTAAGTGGGTATAAATCTTGGCCTGCGCCCATATGTTTCATCAAAATTAAAATTTTCCTCTGTGAAATGCATAATAAATAATAAATTCGTTTTCGAGGATTGGCAAGGAATATAGATAAACAGTAAAAACAGACCATGGATAAAGAAATAAACAGCTTTAGTAGATTTGTTTTGAAGCATTATCTTTAAAAATAATATAATCACTCTCAGATGGGAGATAATACCAATACGAAATGCATTAAGCAACGTCTAGACATAAAGGTCGAATCTCTACTTTATTTTTCTCATTCTTCTTTACATTTCGAAGCGTTGAATGGGATCTTAATCCTGTTTTTCTACATACATCAATGTCCCCATTCAAGCATACTTTGAATCTGGTCACGCTTCGAAAAGTTCGTGGCCTAGCATTTTGCTTCTGTTGATGATCAAATAGAGAAAGCACCCTTTATAGATCAGGGAGAGTGTGAACAAAGCACAAAGAAGGAGCAGTGCAATTTAAATATCAAGGGATGGATTAGAGTTTATTTCTAAAATGAAATGAAAGGGCGATTTTAATTTCAAGAGTCCTTTCACTTCATTTAAGAAATAACCTCTCTTTATATCTTAGAGACACTTTCTCTTGAAATTCAAATAAACTCGAGAGCATCCTGGGGCTCCGCCTCGAAACCCCCGGTAGGGGCTCTTCCAGGCACCTAAGCTGTGCCATATTGTACGGATCCATTAAAAAGCAAAATAAGCCCAATAAATAATTTGTATATACATATATATATATATATATATATATATAAATAGTTCTCCTATGCAAACTTCCTCTGTGAAATGCATAATAAATTCGTTTTCGTGGGTTGGCAATGAAAATAGAAAAACAGTAGAAACAGACCATGAATAAAGAAATAAACAGCTTTAGTAGATTTGTTTTGAAGCATTATCTTTCAAAACACGGACAGCTTTATCTTTATTATCCATATAAATAACGCCTATAATCACTCTCAGATGGGAGATAATACCAATACGACATGCATCAAGCAACGTCTAGACACAAAGGTCGAATCTCAACTTTATTTTTCTCATTCTTCTTTACATTTCGAAGCGTTGCATGGGATCTTAATCCTGTTTTTCTACATACATCAATATCCAGATTTAAGCATACCTTGAATCTGGTCACGCTTCGAAAAGTTCGTGGCCTAGCATTTTGCTCCTGTTGATGATCAAATAAAGAAAACACCCTTTGTACATCAGGGAGAGTGTGAAAAAAGCACAAAGTAGGAGCAGTGCGATTTAAATATCAAGGGATGGATTAGAGTTTATTTCTAAAATGAAATGAAAGGGCGATTTTAATTTCAAGAGTCCTTTCACTTCATTTAAGAAATAACCTCTCTTTATATCTTAGAGACACTATCTCTTGAAATTCAAATAAACTCGAGAGCATCCTGGGGCTGCGCCCCGAAACCCCCGGTAGGGGCTCTTTCAGGCCCCTCAAGCTGTGCCATATATTGTACGGATCCATTAGAAAGCAAAATAAGCCCAATAAATAATTTGTATGTATATATGTATACATACATATATATAGATATATATATATATAGTTCTCCTATGCAAACTTCCTCTGTGAAATGCATAATAAATTCGTTTTCGAGGGTTGGCAATGAAAATAGATAAACAGTAGAAACAGACCATGAATAAAGAAATAAACAGCTTGTTAGATTTGTTTTGAAGCATTATCTTTCAAAACCCAGACAGCTTTATCTTTATTATCCTTCAAAAATAACGTCTATAATCACTCTGAGATGGAATAAAATACCAAAACGAATTGCATTATGCAACGTCTAGACATAAAGGTCGAATCTCAACTTTATTTTTCTTATTCTTCTTTTAAATTTTGAAGCGTTGCATGGGATCTTAATCCTGTTTTTTCTACATACATCAATGCCCCCATTTAAGCATACTTTGAATCTGGTCACGCTTCGAAAAGTTCGTGGCCTAGCATTTCGCTTCTGTTGATGATCAAATAAAGAAAGCACCCTTTACAGATCACTCTGAGATGGAATAAAATACCAATACGAATTGCATTATGCAACGTCTAGACATAAAGGTCGAGTCCCTGGGGATTGCCGATAATACTTTACCGATGACCAGATTCCTAGTAAAGTTTACTATAAAGAACCAATTCTGACATTCATAAATGATTTTCGGTGACTGATATGTCAGATGTGATCATTCACAAAGGAGAGGCCAGCACACAAATTACAGTTCCTCTCTTAGCTCTCTTTATGTTTATGTGACCTTTGTAAAAGTTCGTTCCCGATTTTGGCGCATGTGGAGTGTGCAATTACGAACTCGCTTATTGATAAAAGAACATCATAATCAGATTATCCGACCCCGGACACCCCATGAATTCATCAACATTTATCATACTGGTCCTTTTCCTTGAAACTACGCTTGACCTTTAACTCGGATGGCGGCCATTTTTTATTTCGCCAATATGACCAGCATGACAGCCCCAAGGAGACCTCAAATCGATACAAGCACATCATCATCAGATTCTCTGACCCTGAAAACCCCCTTAATATATAAACTTTTATCATACTAGCCCATTTCCTTTCGAAACTACACATGACCTGTAACTATCAGATGGCGGCTATTTTGGATTTGACCAATATGACCAGTATGGCAGCCCCAAGGAGACCTTAAATCGATGAAAGAACATCATAATCAGATTTTCTGACCCAGAAAACCCCAGAAATATATAAAATTTTATCATACTAGCCCATTTCCTTTCATAACTACACTTGACCTGTAACTCAGATGGCGGCCATTTTGGATTTGACCAATATGACTAGTAAGGCAGCCCCAAGGAGACCTAAAATCAATGAAAGAACATCATAATCAGATTCTCTGACCCCCAAAACCCTATAAATATATAAACTTATATCATACAAGCGCCTTTCCTTTTGGAACTACGCTTGACCTTTAACTCAGATGGCGGCCATTTTAGATTGCCCAATATGGCAGTCCCAGAGAGCGCCCTTCTTGGCGTCCGGCAGAAATCGTAATAGTATGGTATAATCTACCTCTGCGCCAAATTTGGTGCTTTTAGAAAAATCTGCACCAAAATATCCCTGACAGCCCCCACTACAAGTAGTGAATCTGAATTTGCTTCCTAAACATGCTAAGGAAGGCTGTTTAAGGACTCTGTCATTGTTTACTGTAGGGAACAATGGGAGTTTTGGAGGAAAAAAGTTTAATAGATAACAAAAAAACCTTCACATTTAGTTAGAATCACACTATTTTTGGGCAAATAAAAATCTGTCATTTCATGGGTGAATTTGATCATAGTCGGACAAGAATATTAGGCTTACCGAGTCGGGACAAATTTTTTTCGACTAAGGTCGAACTTTCGAACTTTGATGTGATTCAATTTGTATTAAATGCTACTTCTGTTTCCTTGACTTATCACCTATATATAGTGGTATATTCAATGGCAGATCAAATAGCAAAGATTTTTTTTCTTGTCCTCTTACCGAGGTGTTTTATTTCAAATATTTCACATTTCATATATATTTACATCAATTTACATTTTAAAGGTAAAGACCAGTATTGGTAACGCCCCAATTTCAAAAAATGAAATGGAAGCTCTCATTACCAATCATGTGAAAGAATATGTTTTGACTAATACATGATGATAACAAATTTGCCGGGAAACCACCTACTAATTCATATATTTGGTAAATTTGTTTCTCTCATGGTCCTGTGAGAGATATAGGGTAGTCCCATATACATCTTTCTGTGTATAGTGCTTGTAACTTTACGAAGAATGGGCCAAATTTCTTATCATTTTGATGATTCCAGAACCTTGCAGATGCTAGATGCTAGATAATCAACCTTTTCTGATCGATTCCACAACGTTTCTTTCACAATTCAATCGCATGACCATAACTGGTCTTTACCTTTAACATAATAAAAAAAGACAAAGTATTTAAATAAATAGTTATAACCTTAACATTTCTTGAAAAATTTCTTTGTGTTTCGTCAATAAAAAACTTTGTTCATTTGCTAGGTAATATCGTAGTTTTAATTTGAAATTAATGAACAGAATTTTACTATTGTACTCGTTTCCATCACACCGAAGTTTAATATACATTATGTATATTTTGTATTGTCCTAAAATTAACAAGAAGTTTATCACAAATTTTTCCTTTTTTTCAATAAAATAACCTATAACTAGTGCTTTTTCATTAAATTTTATTTGTTCATGAAAGTAATTATAATATAAGTTTTCAATAATTTTCCAAAAAACTCTAACCTTGTTACATTTTAACAAGACATGAAAAGTATTTTCTGTTTCTTCACATATATCACACTGGTCATTTTTCATTGTACGCCATATACATAAATTATGTTTTGATGGAAATATGTTATGCAATATTTTAAAATTAACTTGCTTTATCATATTATTTCCTATTTGTTGAAATTTAAAACTGAATACATTCTGCCATTCAAAAGATACAGGTAAGTTCAAGTAATATTCCCAGTAACGTGTAACATTTGGTTTTTGAAGTTTTTGTTTCAGGAGGGATAAATAATAATGTTTCGTCTTGAAACTAGATATATCAACAAAATCTCCTGTAGCTACCTCAATTCAATTTGAATCGTTTTGTTTACTAATTAATTCAACATTCTGTAGAACGTATAATTATTCAACCAATAGCATGGGAAACATTTCTTCAATTTTGCATATTCGAGATCAAATAATAATTGATGAATACCAACTTTTCTATTTAACATAAACGAGTCTTTCCAAATACCATTTGTAATCACGTGCTTTACTTTAGAAATTCCAGCTACGTACCACTTTGAAAACAATAATGTAGAATGTTTAAATCTAATGTGGCTGTTTTCCATAATATCTCCTCTTCTGTTACATCAACTAAACCTCGATATTTAAATTCTGACCATGCAACAAGAAAATTTTGATAAAACTCTGACAGTCCTTTTTGTATACACATCATTTTAATATCTTTCTTATTCAAATTATATCGTAAAATATCTGGAAAAAATCCAATCCTGTCAATCCAATATCTGGATAATGATTTCCATCTACAGGTTTGTTTATCTAATAATTTGCTTATCTAAGATAACTACAAAGAATTTATTTTTGCTTCAATGTCTACCATATCAAGACCACCATCTAACTGTTTATTTATACAGACATTTCTTTTCACTCTTTATATTTTTGAAATCCAAAGAAGAGCATATATGCTTTTATTCAATGATTTAATAACAAAAATAGGAGCAGGTACTACAGTTGCCGTATAGACAATTTGTGAAACGATTAATGCTTTAATAACAACCACTTTACCATAGAACGTTAATATTCTCTGTTTTCAGTCTTTCAATATATTTTTGATTTTTTTCGATTTTGTCATTCCAAATTAAACGTTCAATTTCCCTTTTACTTTTCCCGACATATATTCCCAAATATTTTATTGGTTGTTCAGTACTTTCCCCACATTCTCCATCTCCATTCGCATAATCTGTATTGATCTTCATTATTTTAGTCTTACCCCAATTTACTTGAGGACCTGCCACTGCTCCAAATTGCTCACCTCTTCCATAACCTTATTTAATGATTTTGAACTATTTACACAAATGATTGTGTCATCTGCGAATTGAGACACTTTTAATTCGGACAATACAGTACCTAATAAATAAATTCCTTTTATCTTCGTTTTGTCGGATCTTACATGCTAGAAATTCTGCTACAATAACGCAAAGTAAAGAAAACAATGGGCATCCCTGTCTTACCCCTTGCTCAATAGAGAAAGACTTTGACATCCATCCGTAATTCATCACCTTTCCCTTTGCATTACTTTATAAAGTTTGAACCCATTTGATAAAACCTTCCTTAAATTGAAACTTCTTTAAAGCGCGTAGTAAAAACGAGTGGCTAACATTATCGTATGCTTTTTTGAAATCTAGAAACATAATAATACGAGGCAATTTCTTTTCTAAACAATAATCAATAACATCCTGAGTCAGTATGACAATTTCTTTTGCTGACCTTTTTTTTAATAAAGCCAGTTTGATCTGTGGAAATGATATCACCTATAACATTTTGTAATCGTTTTGATAAAACTTGTGCACATAATTTATAGTCTACGTTTAAGAGGGATATAGGTCTCCAATTATCTAGAATTCTTGTATTTCCCTTTTTAAACAACAATGTTAAAACAGCTTGCCTTTGACTTGGTGACAAACACTGTTTACCGTACCCGTAGTTCAAACAATCTATTATTAAATATTTTACCTCTTATCTGACCAAAAACATTTGTAGAGCTCTACACTCCAGCCGTCGCTTCCAGGTGCTTTGTTATTATGTATAGAAGACAGTGCTTCAGCACATTCCTTTTCCGTAAGGTCACCTTCACAGCTTAGTGCCTCATTTTCTTTTAAAGTTGTCAACTGAACATTACGAACAAAATTGTCAATATATTCTTCTTTTTCGGTATTACCGTTTATACGATACAAATCTTTGTAATAATTATAAATTTCGAATAATATCTTTTCCTGTTCAACAAATTTCTTTCCTGACTTTTCTATACAATCAATTTTTTTTTTAAATACCATTTCTTTTTTCAAGCTGCAAGAAATAACGGGTTGATTTTCCCCTACTTCTAACCATTTCCTCCTGGAACGGATGAAGACTCCTTTGCATTTTTCAATTAAAAAATTATCAACCTGATTTTGAACATCTTTTAACTCTTGCATATTTTCTTCAGTGGGGTTCCTATTTACTTCCTTTTGCAATGAATGGTATTTCTTTTATAAATCTTCATAAATCACTCTTTTCTTGTAACTAATTTCTTTTGAATATTTCATTGAAAATTCTTTAATTTCCATTTTACAAATTTCCCATTTCATTTGTGCACATAACGAATCATTCAATTTAACCTTTCTAATTATATTCGAGATATTTTCTTTATACACTGCATTATTTAACAATTGTTTTTTTTTATTTTCCATTAACCTCTCCCACGTATTTCCTCTGAAGTTTTTATTTTCAAAGAGACCGCATTATGGTCACATTTGATAGCAGGTCTAATATCTGTTGAGTAAAGAGAGTCACATACTTGGCGAGAGACGAGCCAATAATCTAGACGTGAGAATAATTTTGATGGAATTTTATAATTAGCATGGAATGATTATTGTATGTCTGTATTCCAGCATTTTATGATATTGGTATGCGGGCTCAAATTCATCTGGGTCTCTCGTATTGACTACATTTATCATGTTTACAGGGGTGGAATTAAGATATCCTGTTATTTAATAAAGGATTAGTCTTTTGGATAAACATCGAGCCCTCAAGCCTCAAAGACACTCACCTACTCCCCTACCCCCCCCCCACCTTCTCAAAGACCTGATTTCAAAGGCTGATATTTTTATTCAAATAGCAGACATGAACATTGATCGTCGGGTAAAAGAAAAATATGTGCCGCAATAGCAATAGCTAAGAAGATTGATACGAATAAAAAGATGAGATTGAAAGAAAACTAAAACCCTGGGAATTTCTTTTAATTCGTTTGGGAAAAACGTTTGGGGGTCGAACCCCCCCCCCTCAATTTGTTTGTTTTAATAACGAAACGAAATATCGATCGGCCAAATTTTCATTTCATTCATTTTCATTTCATTTCATTGTCATTTTGACAATGGCGCGGTTATTTAATAACAATGGGGACTGCATGAGGGCCACAGAACTAAAACTACGATTTCTGAAGGGGAGGTCCACCCTAATATCAAGTTGTTTTTTATTTAAGCAGAAAAATGAAAGAGAAAAGGTTAGTGAAAGTTTGAGATAAAACCGATTAAAAATAAGAAAGTTTTTTTTTTTTTTAATCAGCCATGGGCTCATTTTCTCACGCGTTGCATCTTTAGAAATAACATTCTGGGTCAAAGTATGCATTTACAAGATACACCTTGGCTTTGCTTCTGCTTCAATGGAAGTGAATTGATTAAATTTCTTCATCTACCCGAACAAATTGGCAGGATATGTATTGCAGTGGTAAGTTTAGAAAAGGAAAATCAGATGTGACTTCTAAAAGAGTAACCAAAATGAAGAGAATGTAAAGACAAGAAACAAAGAGCATTCGGCCAGTAGACACGTTCTGTAATATTTGCAGAATCTGAATTCAATGCTATTTTATTTAGTTGTGATATCACCCTCCCCCGTCATTTGTCTTCCGGAGATTTTTCGACTTCCCCCCTCCCTACTCCCCATACAAGAATATAACTTGAAAGGAAAAGAGAAAACGCTTACCATGATCATTCCCGTTGACTCTTTGAAAAAGGGAACATACATGTCTCGCTTCCTTTGGAGCTCTTCCTGTCGTTGGATAACGTTTTCGTCGTCCTGAGGGAGCACCGCGTCGCCCTCCTTCACCTTAATCGGGCATCCAGCACGAACCCATCTATTGATTGGGAACATGTGGACCTGATGGGTCTTCTCACTCAGCACCCTGACGAATTCACAGTACCACTCGTCATCGAGTAAACCACACTTGTCCCGATGGAGCTCCATATAGACAGGGTCCTCAAAATTCCCATGCTCAATCGCAATCTGGAAGCTATCTAGCCGACCGGACTCGAAGTCGTTGCGCAGGAGGTTGTCGAGTTGGCACTTTCCGGACCTGAGCCCGTTCTCATCTTGGAGGACGACCGAGATTGTATCGTCGGTGCCCATGCCCAGACGGTCACCCGTTTTCACGGACACGGTGAAATTCTTCTTCGAAAATGAGGTGCCACATGTTGGTAAAAATTTCCTCAATATGTTAAATAGAATTTGTTATTTAAACGCGATAATGTCATGAATACGAACGAAAGCCGACGAAGGAAAGACACCTGAAAGTGATATTCAAAATATACAATCGAACACCCGGAAAATGAAATAAGAAATTCTTAACCTGTTGGAAAAAACTTTCCGATCTACGAAATGCACGGAGGTTGGTTTTGCCAGCTGAACGTGATAGCGATTATGTCATGTATAACCTCGTGCTCTGCTCTTTATATCACACTTCACAAAGTTTTGAAAATTTCGAATAAAAAGCACGCGCCCCCTCCACCTTGGGGCCTCTTGTTTTTTTCAATAGTGCCTCGTGAATATTGAGCATCCCTAGATCCGGTGCATTGGGGTGTAGAAATTGTGGTCAGCAGTTATATAATCCTTTTAATCCTATATAATCCTTTTATATGAAGTATTCTTCATTCAACTGCATCACAAAGGGTTCAAGGACAATTATCCCCTGGGCGATCACCCCAGTGTGAAATTGATGAATTGGGTGATGAATCATGTAAATATATGTCGCTACCAAGCACATCATGTGTTTACAAAAAGGTGCCTCTCA
This sequence comes from Strongylocentrotus droebachiensis, assembly GCA_035222895.1. Lineage (NCBI taxonomy): Eukaryota > Metazoa > Echinodermata > Echinoidea > Camarodonta > Strongylocentrotidae > Strongylocentrotus > Strongylocentrotus droebachiensis. The sequence continues at coordinate 124,934 of JAVYIG010005787.1, forward strand.
AGCCTTTCGGGAGAATAAACGGACTCGTTAAAAAAAAAAAAGCATATTAAAAGGGCAGTATGGACCATCCACACCGGCAGCAGACGGAACAAAAATGCACATCGTCTGGAAAGGCCAAGAACCGATCGATATGGCGTCACGTTGGCGGTTTGACTGAGTGCAGTCAAATGCGTCGCTTTTCAATTTTTTTTTTTTTGCTCCCGAAAATTTGAAAATCACGCCGGCCGAAAAGTCGCTCAGTGGGGGGGGGGGGGGGGGGGGGGGGAGTGGGGGAGGTAGGGGGGGAGGGGGGAGGGGAAGGGGGGGGGGGGAGGTAGTGAGCATTTTTTTTAATATTTTGGCCCTCGAAATTTTGCATTTCCATCCCCCAATAAAAACTACAAATCACGTGTTTTTACACGTTTTTTTTCCCAGGGGGGGGGGGGGCGGACCCCCGCCCCCCCCCCCCCTGGATCCGACACTGGACTATCCCCCTTTTCGGTGCGGTCGTTTGAGATTCACTGCTCTGTAAATGCTCAGTAAGGCCATTGCGCATTTACGAGCAGTATTCACTGCTCGTAAATGCGCAATGGCCCTACTGAGCGTAGAGCAGTGCCCGTTCGAGTATAGTCCAGATTCTGGCCTATTTAATTTTGATCTCCACCACACCAACGCTACCTCTCATTACTTACTTGCTACCAGCCGATGATGGCGTGATCATTAAATTAGGACGCCCGGCGAAAAAGGCTGGTGAGCATAATTATGAGTTTGTTGATAACGCCATCTTCGACGGCTTGAATCAAGTGTGTAGGGAAATTATAAAGGACCGTGCAGATTCTGGACTAGGTCTAGTAATGCCTGGATTACATTTGCCCCGGGCGCCGTACGATAAATTAGTCTACGATTTTTCGCGCGATTTGGGGGGCAAAAATGAACAATAAAGAAGAGATTTTTACGTAGACCTATCTTTATGAGATAATGGGTGAAAAAAAAAAATCAAAAAACTTACTCCTATTACTAAAGAGCCATAACTAAATAGAATTATCTCCCTGTACTTTAGAACTTTCCAAATAATTTGTTGTACGCAAGAGAAATACCTGTATTCACGGCCCACCATGTGATAAGTTTTGAAAAATGCATGCAGCAGATTGTTTTCTAATTATTTTAATTATTGTTAAAGTCGACTATCATCATTTATACATGTTCATGTGAATATATCTTTTTCATTGTCAATTGATCAGTCACCAAATCTGCAAATCGCGTGACGCCTCCTCTGGATCCAACGCAACAGGTTTATGTATTTATACGAGACATTAATTTCTTCGGAATGAATGAACAGTATATCATTGAAACCGGCAATACTTGATCGGTAATTTTTACTCTGCTATAATTTGCAGCATTTAATTGAGTACTCAACCTGTTATGACAATGTTATACTGAGCTCAGATATTGGTACATGGGTACATGTTGCTGTAATTTCGCCAATGATTCATTATCTTTGCATCAACCATATTTAACCTATACTTGCATTTGAATGCCGATGGCAGCAGCTGTTATTGTATTTCAGTTAATAAACTTTGTTCAACTTTATACTTCTAATCTCTTCTTTTCTTCAGTTCTCTGTTGAACGGACAGCTTGTTTTTGATTCCCTTCAAGTGTTTAAATTCTGGCACAGGGAACTCCTGGGCCCTATATATATACTTATATACTGTCCTGTATTTAAACTATTGTATTGTATTTATTTTCCGTGAATTAAAAAACAAACACATCAACAAATATAAATTTACAATCATAAAGACACACTTCTTAAAAAGGAAAACAGAGGGATGCATGGCCCTACTCAGCGTTGTTAGCATAACAATGCTGTCTTACAGAATTTTACACGAGTAGTGCATAATGTTCTGCAGTTAAATTACATGTATGTAACATGATTAATGCAGAAAGGTGAACACAATTAAGCAAGGAGATAACAAATGTAAGTAAACACAAGGGAATATGCATGATCAACATATCACACCATATTTTGTGAATGAAAATACACCAATTAAAAACATACACATTGCAGAAAAAGGACAACTGAGCAATAATGTGTATTTAAATGATAAAAGATATCATACAGACACCCATCTAAAATAAACGCTACTGTTACTAAAAATCCTACACGTCCCTATAAACAAAAACATACAAATAACATTGTACATGTCGAGTCGTACAGAGAAAATAGCTGAATTGATCCAACCTCAAATAGAAGGATATACCATGCAAACTGGCATAACAAAAACCATTCCAGAAACCACAAGTAGGACATGATAAACATAAATTCCCCGTGGAAAGAAAAATTCTTAGCATACTAGATATAAAAACATGACCATGACACAGAATATAAAGAATGAGTACATACAGTAAATGCAAATCCCCGTGGTAATTTCTTTTGTTAGCTTATATACTAGATATAAATACATGACCATGACACAGAATATCAAAGTACGATGTAAGTACATGTAGAATCAAGGAACACAACGTTTGTTTTAATTAAAGGTTATGACTTGAAAAACAAAATGTTCAAAAGTTAGAATTTTCTCCCCCGTCATTTGTCTTCCGGAGATTTTTCGACTTCCCCCCTCCCTACTCCCCATACAAGAATATAACTTGAAAGGAAAAGAGAAAACGCTTACCATGATCATTCCCGTTGCCTCTTTGAAAGCGGGAACATACATGTCTCGCTTCCTTTGGAGCTCTTCTTGTCGTTGGATCACGTTTTCGTCGTCCTGAGGGAGCACCGCGTCGTCCTCCTTCACCTTAATCGGGCATCCAGCACGAACCCATCTATGAATTGGGAACATGTGGACTTGGTTGGTCTTCTCGCTCAGCACCCTGACGAATTCACAGTACCACTCGTCATCGTGGAAACCAAACTTGTCCCGATGGAGCTCCAGATAGACAGGGTCCTCAAAATTCCCATCCTCAATCGCAATCTGGAAGCTATCTAGCCGGCCGGACTCGAAGTCGTTGCTCAGGAGGTTGTCGAGTTGGCACTTGCCGGACCTGAGCCCGTTCTCATCTTGGAGGACGACCGAGATTGTATCGTCGGTGCCCATGCCCAGACGGTCACCCGTTTTCACGTAGACGGTGAAATTCTTCTTCGAAAATAGGTTCCACATGTTGGTAAAAATTCCCTCAATATGTTAACTAGAATTTGTTATTTAAACGCGATAATGTCGTGAATACGAACGAAAGCCGACGAAGGAAAGACACCTGACAGTGATATTCAAAATATACAATCGAACACCCGGACCTCTCATGAAATAAGAAATTTTTAACCTGTTGAAAAAACTTTCCGATCTACGAAATGCACGGAGGTTGGTTTTGCTAGCTGAACTTGATAGCAATTATGTTATGTATAACCTAGTGCTCTGCTCTTTAAATGGGCGTAAATCCTTACGTAATACCTATTGTTCAGGGGGGATGAATGAATAGATCATCCCCCCCCTGAACAATAGGATTACGTAAGGATTTACGCCCATGGCTCTTTATACATGTCACACTTCACAAAGTTTTGAAAATTTCGAATAAAAAGCACGCGCCCCCTCCACCTTGGGGCCTCTTGTTTTTTTCTTCAATAGTGCCTCGTTACCCAGGTCGAAATTCCATTAGGATCCGATCCTAGTGGACCATCATAAAACCATTAGAGCTATTGGTGTCTAATGGTTTCAATAGGGAAAGTGAAATGATGGACCCACAGAAACCATTAGAAAATATCTATTGGACCAACACAAACCCACAGAAAGAAATCTGATGGACCAACAGAAAGCTTCTATTGGACCAGCATCCACCCATGTCTTCTGTGGGTTTCTGTTGGTCCAATTAGATATTTTCTTCTATGATGGGTTTCTGTTGGTCCATTAGATATTGTCTATGGGTTCCTGTTGGTCCATTAGAGATCTTTCTATGGGTTTCTAATGGTCCATATCCTGAATTCCCTATTGAAACCAATAGTCCAATGGCTTCTATTGGTAAATCAATAATGATAAATCAAAATCGATTTTAGCAACTGTCCACCAAAAAAGTATATTCTAATCTCAATTGCATTAACTTCATCACAGATCACTTGAAGTGAGTTAAGAAAATCCTTTATTTTACTGAAGGCTTGTACTATTCTATATAATAAACATACATGAATTGTTTCTTGGTTAGTAATCATTATAACAGGGCTTATAATCAATATATCTATTGCTAAAACGTGAATGAAATTGTAACATGATTAAACAAATAATCTATTGGTCATTAGTTGCCGAAAGAAAATAAAAAACACAAGATTGATGTACATTGTCATAAGTTGCTTAACAAATTATGATAAATGTAATTTTCTGTGAACACGTATAAAGTAATCATGAATATGCATGAGATAGATTTAGCTGTTGGCCCTATTGGACCTAGATCTATTGGTTTCTATTGGTCCCATTGGGTTCTATTGGTCTCATTGGTTTTCTATTGGTCCTATCGGTCCTATTGGTCCTATTGGTCCTATTGGTTCCATTGGTTTCTATTGGTCTTATTGGTTTATATTGGTCCTATTGGTTTCTATTGGTCCTATTGGTTTCTATTGGTCCTATATATTGGTCCTATTGGTTTCTATTGGTCTTATTGGTTTCTATTGGTCCTATTGGTTTCTATTTCTATTGGTTCTATTGGTTTCTGATGGTTTGAATGGTCTCTATTGGATTCAATTCTATGGGTCCAAC